>OX578277.1:88004005-88122881 GCA_951217055.1 Gerris lacustris
GGCCGGATGGTCACATTACACTTAACTATTTCTATAGAAAATAATAGTACATTACGCGTCGAGTGCGGAAAGTAGCATTTTGCATGCGAGTGTGGAGTTTGCACCCGAGCAATAGCGAGGGTGGTAAAACCACACGAGCAATGCAAAATGCCGTTTTCGCACGAGTTGCGTACCGTACTTTATCTACGATTGTTAGATTTAAATAATAAATACAGAAAAAAATAAACTTGCTGTATGTAAGTTCGTATCTCTCTCTTGATAAAGATGGCAATAATTCTTGAGTTGAATTTTTTGCCGAATTATTTATTTCTGGAGGAGTATTATTCTCCACATTTTCGTCAAAGTCACTTGATTCACTCATTGTTTTTCACTAAAAACTCGATATAAACAGTTACTTTAATAAAAGAACAGCAAATTAGTTTTGTTAAATGTAAACAAACTTGCTAATCGTGCGTAAAGCTGAAGAATTCCTCTTCTTTACCGCACTAGTGTGGTAAAGAAGAGGAATTATTCAGAACTATGAGACGCGCATGCGCAATGAATACAAGTACGTAAAGAATCACTTTCTACGCATCTAAACAAAGATATAATGTTTATATTTCGAATCAATCGTAGATAAACAATATTCCTTCGAATATTGTGAACATTGACCACTGTGTACTTCGAAACAGGAATAAGTGGTCACCTTGACCAAGTAGTCACCTTAAACACCAGGTGTATTATTTTTTTAAATAAACCTAAAATTTACGTAAAATAAAAAAAAACTGAATATATCATACCAATAATCATCTGAAATCCACAACCCTCCTATGTATATAATTCCTTTTTCGTTACCTGAAAAAATAAAAATAAATAAATGTACCTTAAATAAAAAAAATAACACATCAATTAAATTAGTATATTATGTTACAAGGCTGTGAAGTGAGTTTTTTCTTTACCGCGGCAATTACATTTATTGTAATTAAGTAAATATTGCCAAGGTAAAGAAAAAACACTTCAAAGTCGCGTAGCATATGCTATTTTTTCCGAGGTAGCAGACAATGAAAAAACATTAAATATTAATCACTAATCAATATATAATAATAACAAATATTAGTACATACTTAAGACTTAAAAAAAGAAACCTTAAAATGAGGTTACACTATAAGAAAAGATAAACAAAACGCATTGACATCTAGCGGATTTTTATCGTACTAGAAGCATTTCTACAAAGACTGCAGCACTACTAACGGAAGTTTTGACAACTACCCGCCGTAAAGAAAAAATCTTTTAGTGCCTAGGACGTAAAAGATTTTTTCTTTACAGCTAGGAGTAATGAAAAGATTTTTTAAGTCCACGTAATGAAAAAATGGATTTTAGCTATGTTTTTTAGGCTCTAAAGTTACTATTTCACAGCCTACCACGGAAAAAAGAGTATTTGTTTATTTTTATGGTTTCGTTGGTAGAACCAAAAAAAAAAAACCTCATAGTTTCGTTCCTAGGTCAGTGGTCAGTCTGTCTGTCACTCTGTACAGTTCCAATACCTTTTGAATCAAAAGGGATAAAAACATGAAACGTTGAGTATTAAAGAGCGTGCACACAGCAAACTTAAAATTATCAGCTGTTTAAATTCAAAATGGGGGATAATTCATGTCCCGCAATTTTTTTTTTTAAATTTTGAGTGGGGTATCGAATGAAAGGTATTGAAGAGTAGATTACAAAAATCTATAACACTTTTGTATAAATTGTTTACTTTTTAACACTTTTGTATAAATTGTTTACTTTTTAACACTTTTGTATAAATTGTTTACTTTTTAACACTTTTGTATAAATTGTTTAATTTTCCACGTATTTTTTTCCAAAATCACCAACATTTTGCGTGCCCCCCCCCCCCCCCCCCCCCACCTTGTTCTAATTAATTTCATGTTTACAATACCAACGAAACCCTTTTTATGTGAAACTTCACGTACAACCATTTTATTTATATTCCATGGGGGAATTAAAAAGTGGGGGAGGGGGAAGCAATTGCAAACGATATTACATATTATATGTTAATAAATTGTTTTACGCTTATTTGAAATATGTTCACATTCTGGCATTTAACTAAAATAAATATAAAAAATCTGAAACTGTATATTTAAATTATTAAATTTGTTCGCAGGTATCCAACACTAGCCAGAGGCTTGCGGGTTGCGGTTTGCTTGATACATTTTAGTACAGAGCAATATCAACAGGTTTTCTGTTTAGAGATGATATTTTCATCTCATTATTTTGGCATTTTTGGCATTAGTCTAGAAAATGCGTTAGAGGTCAGAAAAGATAATTATAACTTTTCAAATTTAAAAAAAAATTATCTTTATACTGTAACAGTACCTGGGCAATTTTAAAGGACAACTTTAATTTCGTTGTGCTTTATATTTTGATGTCTCACAGTTGAATAATAGATGATCACAATGATTTTTAAGAATTAGATACAGAGTAATATAAAAACAAAGGAAAAGATAATGGTAAGATGACGAGCCGGATGGTAAACTTAAATAAAAATACATAAAAGTAAATAAAAAAAATCATAACATGAACACTTTTTGCAGCATTATTACAGCCCCGCTTTTTTATATTTATTTTCACGCCTTTTATTAACCTCAATCTTCTTTACATCTCCTGCCGTAGAAATGAATTACCCAGAAAATTGGCTGCAAGGTAATCTATCAGAAAATTTAACTATGCTCAAATAATTGGTTTTTAAATTACTGCTAAGATTCAGCAAGGAAGAGTAAAATGTTTTATATTTTAAGCAACTGAGTTTTGTAGAAATTAGAGTCCATTGGTTCAAAAATTTACAACACTAAAAAGAAATAAAGATAAAGCCACTTTTGAATATAAATAACTTATCGTTTACTATTTGATTTGACACATCGGATTAGATCTTTTTTGAATCACGTATATTTATTTGAAATTTCCCGATAAATAAAATATGTGAATGTATAGGATAGAAAAAAATGTAATATTGGACTGCGTTTAAATTTTTTAGAAGTATTTATACATTTTTTATGGACATCTAGACGTTAAAGTCATAGCTTCGAATAATATTAATAATACGGCTCAGATTATTTTATTTAATAATTCTCTCTGTTATAAAATTCTGGCCTGTGAATTCTCTAAATAAAATTATTTTTAACCATTTAACAGAAAGTATATACCTACATATAATGTAATAAAATATTCTCTATACAATAAAGCTCTTCATTTATTCGTAAATTCAGAAAAAATGTAAAATTGCTATTGAGGTCAGGATACGTTCTGTTCATAAATAACAGGTTTTGTTCGACACAAAGTGAAAAATAGCTATATTTAAGCGCAGTATAATAATATATTTGTTTCAAAACATAAGTGTTTTACAAAGCGCGGTTACAAGCAAAAAGAAAAATAAAATATACAGATGAAAATAAAAATATCTAAATAGAAATAATAAGTTCTAGGCTTCTTACAATAATTCTTTTAAAAAAGAAAAAAAGTCAACTAGCTACCTCAGGCACAGTTCTGGTATCTAATAGTTTTAGTAAGAACAAAAATAAATTGTTTAACTTTAGTAGGCAATCTAGATAGTAGAATAGAATTTATAATTTTTCAGCATGTGATGCATCTCTATTTGGGAACAATGGCTGTCTTGCATCCTCAAGAGACGAGCAATCAAATAATAAGTGGTACAAAGTGTTTTGGCTTAATTGACAGAGAGGACATACCTCATCAGAACTAAAAAATAGAACTAAAATTGTACAACTTATGGTTATAAAAATATTCTGGTGTACTTTGGATTAGCAAGACGGATTTGTGCAATAATTCTATGCTTGGCTATAGGAGCTCTTATTAGAAGGTATTTTTCAGGAAGAGGTAAAAGAGAGGATATATGCCTGTAATTAGAGGAAAAACAAGAGTTTAGAGCTTTGTCCACATCTTTTGAGAAAAGGTGGATTGTAAAAGAGGAAATTATGGAATTTTGGGAATTCTTAAAAGTGTAAGGGTCAAGAGACTAACATGAGGTAGAACCAATTTCATTTAAAAAACATTTACTTGAAGTCTTTACTTGGAGTTGGAGACCCAGTTGTAGCGCTTGAATTTAGGTGAAGAGGCATCAAGAGCAAGCATTCTTTTTAAGCACAATCTTGGAAGTCTCTCTTCAGACTTATTAATAATTTTTAACCATAGAGATGTCATGTTTTTAAAAACAGTTGTACAAGGAGGAGAAAGGCCAAATTAAAGTATAATTAAATGGTGGGAGAATTTTTTTTGGAAGGGAATAAAGAATTTTAAAATAGTTAGATTGTACTAAGATCAAGTTTTCAACATAATAGGGAGACAAAACTTCTAATGCATATAAACGTGTACTATAGAAATAAGGGAGTCGTCATGCAGCTTTATCTTGGTGTCCCAAGAGTCAGATTTAGAGGATATAAGGATAGAAACTGCTCTAGACATGGCAACTTTGGCTTTAGGTACAAACTGGAGTGAAGCTGCAAGAAATTTACAGGTACCAGAAAACAACACACCTAGGTAATTGTATGATTTTACATAACTTATCACCTCAGAGTCAAACCTAAGGGGGCGCAGCTTTTTTGGTTTATTAGAAATTCGAAATTACACTGCTTTGGTCTTGGCTACATTTTACTTTAAGTGCATTTAAATCACAATACTCATATAGAGTGTCAAGCATTTCTTGAGCCTCAGTCCAGCTCATAGCTAGTAAAACTAAGTAGTCAGCATACAGAAGCATAATTAAGAAACGTTTAGCTGCGATTTATACCCCCTGTCAGCCCTTTTAATTTAAGCGCAGTAAAATTAAACCTTACTAATTACCAATGCATTATATCAGTGCTCAAGAGGCAGGATCTAGATCTATTTAGCCAAAATTTACTGAAAAAGTTACTAATGGGCGGACTAAATAAATATTTAGATTTTATAGTAGAAAACGTGATTTACATTAGATAATACACTAGGCTAAAGGAAAGCAATTATAAATTTAGCAACTTTAAAGATAGTAGAATTCAGGCTGTAGTGACGTCCTGATATGGACGTTCTAGAATATAGGCCTAAAGAGAAAGCTAGGATCATAGAGCTTTTAGCAATCAATGTAATATATCAGCAAATATATCTTGCTATTTATATTCCTATTAATAGCCTTCACCAATATACATATAATAATTGTTACGGGCTCGGGACACACGAACTTTGTCAGAGAAAAATAAGAGAAGGGTGATGATAGGATGGACGAAAATTGTGATTTTCAAGAATTATTTTTGAAAGATTATGGAGGGAGCTACAATGCTATATTAGCAATTAAAGTTATGGCATCATAAGGTATGAATCAATAATTAGATATTAATGATCAATTATCTACTAATCCAATTAAAAAAAACAAAAAAAAAAAAACTCTAAAGCATTTTTGCAGCTTTCACAAAAAACTTGAATAATATTTTCACAATTATATAACATGTAGGCGTAGGCATATAATTATATTCTAGTCGCTGAGTGAAGCGCATTGGATATTTCACAAAAAAACTGACTAAAGCGCAATAGATTTTTAATAAAATAAAATCGGGTACGGGGTACCTCGGAAATTTTCCTTACAGCAGCAGGAAGCACGCAGCATTGGGCGTGGTCAGTACTTGGATGGGTGACCGTTTTGAAGTAACTGATTTTTACTTCCATGAAAATGGAAGTATGGTGATACCCTCCAAAACGTGATTCCGAGATCTCTGTGAAGGAGGGGTCTTACGGACCCGGGGGTATCATTGAAATCCGTTTCATATACATGTATGTCTGTGCGTACGTATGTATGTACGTACGTACGTTCGTTCGGAACTTAAAACCTTTATAACATCGCTTCAAGACATCGTATTGAGATGCGGTTTTCGGCATTTTTTAGAACTTTGGACGGAAAAACTGATGGCGCAAACCCGAACATCGTAGCTTACGACGTTTCGGAGCTACAGTCACTTAAGCACGAAATCGGTCTGTCGACGATAACTTTAGTAGGCTTTATTTTATTTCAATTTCCTTTGGGGTATATATGTGTCCTATATGGTAGATTGTACCTATACTTTTTGAGCAAAATCGGACAAGCGGTTTGGGAGATATTGGTATTTTAGTGTTTTTTTAAAGGTTTTTTCGGAACCAAATTGCGGCTAAACTGAAAGTCGTATCGAAAAGCGGATAACACCAGTTTAACCAATTGTAAATAATCTACAACTTTTGTCATATGACTTTTTGTCGTAGGACCATCCCTTCTACCTTAAATAGTCATTTTTGTTAAATTTTCGACTTTGAGCTCTTATATTATTCGAAATAATTGACCGATTTATTTCGGAACCAAATTGCGGCTAAACTGTAAGTCGTATCGAAAAGCGGATAACACCAGCGGTAACTTATTTTAAAAGATCTACAACTTTGGTCCTATGACTTTTTGTCGTAGGACCATCCCTTCTACCTTAAATAGAGACATGTTTTTCAGTTTTTTGTTAAATTTTCGACTTTTTTTTATCAACTGATTCTAAATTCTTTTATTATTATATTCTTATATCGTATAGTTAAAAAAAAAGTATAAAGAAAATGTAAACAAATAAACAAAAATTGAATAATTAATTTTTTTGTTATAAAGGATAAAGATTAATAAATTTGTTTTGTTTTCGCATAAACTCACCTAGAACTCTAGATGTAAACAAACCTCCTTTCTCTCTTATCTTTTTACATTCTACCGACATTTATAAGCTAACATTTTATTTTTATGTTAACTATATATTTAATTGTGTTTATTATCATTATTATTTTTGTTTAATTTTGGCTTTCTGTTGCAAAACTATAATCCATATTAGCTGTTTGTACGATGTAGTTTATACTGAGTTCTCTCTTGCTCACGTATTGACACCACAACATTTCATGGAAGTCATGTGTGGGATTTCCACACCGGTACTTTATAATCATTTTTAAAAAAAAAATTATTTAATTTATTTTAACAGATGTGAGCAACTTAGACGTTTAATAAAAGTATCGCACTAATTAATAATAATTATGTACGCTTATAACTTTTAACAAATAAATGGAATTTCATCTTGTTTTTTTTTATATTTGTTCCTTATTTTTTACCGGTTCCAACAATATGCCATATGTCAAAATCGTCAAAGTTTCAAAATTCAAAAATCGATAACTTAAAAATGGCTGCCAATACCAAAATTAAATTTGATGGATTTGTTTTTCATACAAAGAGAGGTACATTCGTGCTAAATTTCAACTCGATCGGACCACTTTTCGATTTTTTACGTTTTTTAAATTTTTGCAAACTCAGCTAACTGGGTTCCAGATGGCGGAAAATGATGATTTTTCGGCACAAATAGAAGTAAGGACTGATTTTTCTGCCAAGTTTCAACTCTCTACGTAATGCTGAAAATCACTCAGGAGGTCTTAAAAACACCCAAAACGGATAATTCAGTTGAAATCTCGAGAAAAAAAAAAATGGGTGAAAACATAACTTTTCCCACCATAGATGAGGAGAAGTAAAAAGAAAGTCAAATTGTAGCTAAGGATTGTTTCAATGTCTTCGTCTATTATGGATAATCATCTTGTCAAGATCAATTAACATCCTTATACAAACTTTTAATTATTTAAAACTTATCTACCCACTGTAATAATGAAATTAGTATGATCAAGGGTATGAGAAAAGTTTAGTGAACAAATAAAATAAATAAAATGTTACTTGTACTTTAGAACCGGTCTGAAGCTGCACAAGAAGCTATTAACAAGGCTTCTATATAGTGTGAAGTTTGACTTTGACAACTGTGAGTTGGCAACCAGGTTGTTAGCTTAATTCCAAACTTTAGAACTAACGCATTAACCAAAAACTTTTTGAGAAAATTCTGATTCTCCAAAACAGGGTTGACTTTGACAACTTAAATTACTCTTGGTTTAAAAGTCGGACGAAAGCTAGAACAACAGAAGATAACTTAGGCATTTTCATTTTAAATAAAGAAAATTCAACTGAAGGCAAAAAAATATATGCCTAACTTTCTTTTGAATTTTCTCGGATAAGATTCACAGTAAGAAAAAATATAACTCAACATTTATTACAATCTAGAGGCCGATCGTTTCCACAGAAGAGATAGGATCCCTTTTAACCTCTTTTGGATTTGTTTCTTTATCTTTTGATGAAAATTTATTAAATTTCTTTTCACAGAAAAAGAGCTCTTCAACAGAATCGACATTTCGTTAGAGGTTTGAAAAAATCGAGTAAGCAAGTTGAAAAATAGGATTTTCCTGAACGGGAGTGAAACAAGAGGGCCACAAGAAGGAACCTAGTTGAGTAAACGAAACGGGTGCCACTAAATCACTGGAGGCCACTCATTGCTTGAAGAGGCTGGGAGCTGCCCTCACCTAATAAACAAGGCAAGACCATTAGAAGGGATCAGTTACCAAGAAGTAGGCAATTTAACCTTAAAATACTTTAAGTTTAACTAACAGCTGACTATGAAAAAGAACACTTCTTTCACTTCGTCTATATAAAAAATACTTTTTAAAAAAGCGTTAAAAAATTATAAGGCGTTAAAAGAAATAAATTGGTTAGGCGTGAAGTCTCAAGTGAAAAGGGTTTCATTGGTATTGTGAACACGAAATTAGTATAAGGGGGGGGGGGAAGTTTTATGTTTTTTGACAATATGGCGGTGGTTGGTAAATTATAGTAAAAAATACATAAACTGAGAATGTTTACGCGGAGTAAAAAACATAGTTAAAAGTGTGCAGTTAAATGTGTTTATATCGGCCGCGTTCAACGTTCAATCGTTATCTCCAACCCAGAGCTATACCGCCGTTAGTTGAGTCTGGACTACCGCCGTGGCTGGAGGCCAGATCTTCTCACCGCCGCGCCGCCACCCGCTATTCTTACGAGAGTAACCTAAGGTACCGCCAAGTAATTTCATTTACATTCTCAGCTACCAAACCATATATTATGTATATCGTAATTACCACCGCCTTACTTACCGCCAAAATACAGTCCATAGAAAAATATACTGGTTGAACCAGCTGCTCCCCTTTTGGTGAGCTTTTACTTCGCTCTAAATTAAGGGTGAAATTGCCACCATAACTTTTGGTCCTAGAGGGCCGCATTAACTTTTTCTTTTTTCTTAATTAAAGCATTAACTTTTCTTTTTTTAATTATTAATTTGGAATTTAAAATCTTTAATGATTTATTTAATAAAGACAATTAATTTTTTTAAATTTTTTTCTTAAGTAAATTTATTTTCTAGAGACTTTTAATTTTACTTAAAGACTATTTTAAATTCTTATAATTTTCATAAGTAACATTTTTCATTTATCATTCAAATTTATTATTTCTCAACAGGTGTATTTGATTTTAACTATTTTTTAAAAATTGATTTTCTAATTATGTTTTTTAATTACAATTCTAATAAACATTCTTTATATTTAATTGGAATAAATTTTGTTTAATTTTTTTTAGAAATATTTTCCATTTAATTTTATTATTTTGTGTAATAATTTTAGCAGAATTTTAAACTTATTACATATTATATTGTATAGCTTCCGCTTCATTCTTTTATAATTTAATAAGTAGTTTTTGTAGGAAGGTAGATTTTGTCTATAGTGGTCTTAGGGCTTTTCAGTATAGTGAGGTCGTACGGTAGTTACTGCGTCGCCTCCCAGAGCCCTGGGGTCCCGCCGCTACTGAGTGCTCCACTGCCGCTTCGCTTCACACCGCACCACTTCTTTGCTACGCTCGCCCCCCCCCCCCCCCCCCCCCCGTTACTCGCTCAGTGTCCCACGCTTATAACTTTTGTTCTAATAGCTCGATTTTTATGGGACAAACGTCTTTCTTTCGCAAATAATTTCTTCTTTAATTTCCTGCTACTTTCTTTAAGAATAATTTCAGCAATTATTTTCTTTTCTCTTATCGTTTATTATAATCTTAGAAATTATAGTTATAATTTTTCCTCGATATTTCTTATTGATTTTCAAGGTTGTAGATATTATTTTATTTTATTTATTTATTTTTTGTCCTTTTATTTTCTAAAATGGCTTCCAATGAATCCAAACGCGCTCGGTTAAAAATCATTGAAAAGAAAAAAGATGATTATTTTCGTCGTGCACAGTTAACATTTGATCTAATAAAAGATATTCCGAATAATGAAGTGGCAAAAAACCAGTTTATTATTCGGTATCAAACAATAGCAGAGACTCGTGCTCAATTTTATAACTGCATTGACGAAATAAATACGCTAGAAATTGAAATAGACGATCAAAAAGAACCTGATTTTCAGCCACTCATGGCATTCGACGATATTTATGGAGCTGTTTTAATAGCCTATGAAAAATTAAACGTACCTAACCCTGAGCCTATGATGATTAGGTACCCTTCTACTGAAGCTCAGACTCAGTTACCGCGTATTAATATAAAATCGTTTTCTGGAAAACTTAAAGATTGGCCTGAGTTTCGGGATATTTTTAAAGCGGTAATTTTTTCGAATAAAAATATCAGCGATGCTCAGAAGTATCATTACTTAAGAACGTTCCTAGAACCTGACGCGCTTCAAATTATCAGTAGCTTTCCGTTATCAGCTGAACATTTCCCCTCAGCTTGGAAAGCCCTTGAAGAACGGTTTGAAAATAAAAGATTACTTGCAAATCACTTTTTCGACGAACTCTTTTCCATTGAAAAACAGCCTTCACATCCAACTGTTAAATCCTTACAACATTTTTTGACCAAATTCAATGACGCTGTAATAGGTTTAAATAATTTAAGAATAGAAGACAAAGCTGATTTGATACTTTTTAAATTAGCCATGCGTCGTCTAGATCCTGTTACGATAAAGGCATTTGAAAAAGAGAAAATCAATACGGAATTTCCAAAATATGACGATTTAGTCACATTTGTTAAAAGTCAGCTCAGAGTTCTAGAGATAACAGCAGCTGAAACTTCGACTCAACCTTCTCCTAAAACCTTTAATTATGATTCAGCCAACCAGGATGACGGCGTTGTTCGAATTGTTTCTGTTCGAACGCCTCGTGGCCTCTTCAAAAGGCCAGTGAGAAAACTCGCGCCTTTATTCTTGGATGAATAACGGCGTCTCTCAGTTTTTGCTCAAGTTTTTTTTGTTATTTTTTGAAGTGCTTTGTTTTCCTTTTCTCTTTCTGAAGCTATACAATTATAAATTTTTTAACTTAACTTACTTATTGTTAATACACCTGAAGTTTTTTTTTTCAACTTAACTAACTTTATCTAATTTTCAAGTAATATTAATTTTATTTACTTTCTCTTTTTTTCTCAATTTCTCCGCTAAACGCATTAAATATAATTATTAAGGATCAATAATCATTCATGATTCTTGGCCGGCGGTTTTGGTTGGTAAATTATAGTAAAAAATACATAAACTGAGAATGTTTACGCGGAGTAAAAAACATAGTTAAAAGTGTGCAGTTAAATGTGTTTATATCGGCCGCGTTCAACGTTCAATCGTTATCTCCAACCCAGAGCTATACCGCCGTTAGTTGAGTCTGGACTACCGCCGTGGCTGGAGGCCAGATCTTCTCACCGCCGCGCCGCCACCCGCTATTCTTACGAGAGTAACCTAAGGTACCGCCAAGTAATTTCATTTACATTCTCAGCTACCAAACCATATATTATGTATATCGTAATTACCACCGCCTTACTTACCGCCAAAATACAGTCCATAGAAAAATATACTGGTTGAACCAGCTGCTCCCCTTTTGGTGAGCTTTTACTTCGCTCTAAATTAAGGGTGAAATTGCCACCAGGCGGGGAAAATTTAACACTAACCACAAGTGTTATATATTTTTGTAATCTAACTACTCTTCAATACCTTTCATTTGATACAACTCAAAATTTTAAAAAAATATTTTTTTCCCCCGTGACAGGTATTAGCCACCATTTTGGATTCACAGTTAATTCACAGATAAAGTTGGAATTCATATTTTTTCTTTGGCATAGCAGACCGCACATTTTGCATATTTTTTATATTTTTAGTAACAGCTGGGGGGGGGGGGGGGGGGGGGGGGTACGCAAAATTTTAATGTTTATTGACAAAATGGCGCGGAAAACTAAACACTATCCACAAGAGTTGTATATTTTTGTAATTTGACTCTTTCATACTCTTTCATTTGATACCCAACTTAAAATTAAAAAAAAAAAAAAAATCGAGTGACGTGAATTATCCGCCATTTTGAATTTGAATAGCTGATAATTTTGAGTTCGCTATATTTTTCCTGTGTGCGCGTCAAAACAACCTTTAATACTGGAAAGTTTCATGTTTTATCTCTTTTGATTCAAAAGTTATTGGAACCGTACAGAGTGACAGGCGGACGGACAGACAGACAGACATAGTAACGAAACTATAAGGGTTTCTTTTTTTGGTTTTACCAACGAACCCCTAAAAAGGTATGTTGTGTTGCTTTTAGGGTCCGTAGACAAAACTGTACCTGATGTCCGAAAGTATCCTAAACTTTACAGTTATGTATATGTTTAAACCCAAACACAGGAAAAATATGGGGAAGCCCCAAAAAATCATCGTTTAAAAACAAGGGGTTGATTTATTTAACAGAAATACATCGCGTTGGGTGTTCAATAAAAGAGAAGGAAGCCCTGTATACAAATATATATTTGGTTTCGTTTTTGTACCAATTTATCTTTGCGCCATGTGTCCTTAATAATTGCGTTTTTCGTGTCCCCTCTTTTTTTTAACAAACCAAGGAAAAAAAATCTTTAAATAATACCAGACGACATAAAAACTAAGTTAATATAATAATTATTTTATATTTATGTATTTTGGTTGTGTAAGGGTAAATTGTATTGGTATAAATTAAATTTAATTTAAAGAAAAGAAAATTTAAAAAAAAAAAATATTTAATTCTTTTGATTATTATTATTTTTTATTTTTAATATTAATAATAATGAATATCAATTTTAATGTATTAACTTGATAGATTATTTTTATATTGGTACAGAGTCTATATGCCAAGTTTCAGCTCGATTGGATAACCGGGAGAGGGTTAATTAAGCCCTTTAAATATTTTAACGACAGGCACCACAAACTAACAAACAAAAGTTAATTTATTATTCAATAATACAAGATAAAAAGAACTTTTACATACTTTACATTTACTTTTACATTTTTAAATTTTCCTTGTGGATTTCTTTAGCTGTCACTGTTCGTGTTTGTTTACAATTGATTTTGAATTTGACCGCATAAATATTTAAGAAACTAATAGTAATAATTTAGTAAATCTAATTATTGGTTATTGTATTGTCATCGGAAATACATAATCTGGCAAGTTTCAGCTTTCCACTTAGACAGGAAGTTAGTTAAAAATCGATTGTAAGATTTGAACTGGACAAACAAGAAAGCAAGCTAATAAAAACATAGTAATAATTACAAGATAAAAAAACTTTTTATATACTACGTTTTTAAATTTTCTCTTGACTAAATAAAAAACCATAAATTTGAAACTAGTCAAAATGAAAATCGTAAATATAGGTCACTTCAAAACAAATAAAAAAAACTTGCGGATTTTTTCTGAACTAACTTTCCACTAGGAGCAAAATTTGCTGAAAACGAATTAATTCTGCTGAAAGATGGCTAAAAGTATTAAAATAATGCATTGCCATCGTGTTCTGAGCTATTCTAAAAGTTTCAAATGTCTAGCTACTCGGGTGTTAGTTAAAAATCGATTGCAAGATTTGTACTGGACAAACAAACAACAAAGCAGGCTAATAAAAACGTAGTAAAAATCATTGATTCTTTGTGAAAAAAAAAAAAGAAAAGAGGAGTTTTAATGAATTTGTCATACGACGCATATTTTGTAAGAAATAAATTCCATACTCTATTTTTTTTCTATATATGCATATGAGAAATTAAAAAACTAGATAAATTAATTTTAACATTTGATTCCTAAAGAAAATCAGTCAAAAAATGAATATTTATAAAATCCATTACATATATTATAATAAATAAATGGCCGCCACCCTCAAACGACTGAGCCCTGATTATGCTGCCTAACGAACTCATCCGATCTGTTAACTTGCCTATGAATCCTTACTTACGTGTGTGTCCTTATGTGCGTACTTGAAGCACATAATTGGAACTTAATTATCTCAATTCCCCCTCACTGCAGATCAAATGAAAGTTACAAAAGATATTTAGAAAAAAGACACGATAATAACACAATCTCAGCATTAAAAATCAGGCAATTGTAAGGACCAACTGAAGAAATATTTTATTTATACATACAAAGATCTTCCATCAAGTTTCAACCTAAAAGAAATGATTACCGTATATGAGGCAACTCCTCACTTTTTCGACAAATGGGTGGCTACCCTCTTTGTTGATAAAAAAACATCTTTAAAACCAAAAACTCTTTATACTTCAGTTTCCAGCAATAGGTTCACAATGTGGTTGAATCAGTTCTCCAGATTTTATTATTTTCAGTATATTTTCTAGTTCGTGAAGTACGTACAAGGAATGGTAAAAGGTGCCGTCGTTTTATTATTTATTTTTTGTCATTATTTTCTCATGTACTGTGTACTGTGATAGCACGAACATTATATTGTGATAGATTTACACGTTTTGAGGTCCACTAAGGCCAAAAGAGTCGATTTTAAAAATAATTCGGTCTGTCATTATCCTACCGACTGCGCCATGTGATGTGTGGAGTGGGAAGTCTATGAATTGAACTCTAATCTAAGGCTTCAGATTTTAGACTAAATGTATTTTAATCTTATAGAGACAGTAACAAATAATGGATAAGGAGAAGGGATATATTACAATTTCGATTAAATTTGGCATTGAGACTAAAAAAAAAACATTTTAGCTTCAAACTTTATGGGATGGGCTCAATGCAGTCCATTTAAATACAAATTTAAGTATAGATTTACCAGTAGTGCAAGTACAGTGAACGAAGTAGTACTCTAGTTACAGAGAAAATAGTTCTGGAGTAGTTGGGTCTATTAAGGAATTAAAAAGCTCACTTTTGCAATACTTCGACCCCTCCTTGGGTCATTCTCAAGCTGATTGACTAGAAGTTATCCTATACTCTTTTTACAATTAGTATTGGTTTTTGACAGCGCGGGAAAATCTAAAAAATGTGGAGGGGAGCCAATAAGATCGCTGGATTTTGAATTCGAGAAGGTCCTACATTTGGTTATATTCTTGAAATATTTTATTTAAATCTTTATGATTCACGTTATTTCTTCTGAAGTCAGGTAATTTCACTTGAAGTGAAAATAGCGTTAAACGCGGACGGAGAGAGGCCGGGGAGAAGTTATTTTGATAAAATGTTTAGTAATAATAGTTAAATGTAACCACGAAAACTCGAAAGAACTATATGAAATAGAGAGCACCGGAACAAGTTTTTATGTACTCGTATAAGAAAAAGTTCAATAAATGCCGTATCGCAAGAAGATTTTTCAATTGTTCAAAGTTGTTTCAGAGCTATATGAAATTTACATTTACTATTAATATTTAAATTTAATACAACTTGTGTTTTATAATTAAATACAAGGAATAGTTTGAAAACCACATTTCTAATTTATGAGTACAGTCTCTATTATGATTATAAATGATTCAGACACAATACTAACATTTAATGACCAATGGTGAGGTAGTGTTTGAATTACTTACAAGTACACATCACTAAATCATTATTAACTATTATTATAAGAGCTGATATCTAGCAGTATAATAGTTTACTTCCTTTAGCTTGGCAGTATAATACAGAGTAATTTATCCGGTTGAATACACTAGGGATTAGGGTGGGGCCAGAGATGAAGTAAAGGCTCATGTCATCTCGTCTGTCACAGAGCACACTGAACCGGTGCAAAGCACTTAAACTAGATGAATAAGTCCACAGCTGTAGCTGCTGCGGCTCATACCAGCGTCTTACTTCTCTCCAAATCCCACGCCATTACCATAACATATACAAAATATCAGCAAGGATGTCATCTTACTTTAAAACCTTACTTTAAAATTTAACTTTTAATTTAACTTTTTCTTAAACAAAAATATATAAAGAGAAAGTATTGGGATGACGCAAAATTATATTTTGAGATTTAATGTATTCACTCGTTTTAAGGTACCCTTAAAAAAAATAGTCCAAAAAAAACGAGACAACCCAGACAAACTTTCGAATAATAGGAGTTCATAATTACTTAGCTCAGTGTTTTCCGCTTTAATATAGTTAGTTTTCCGTATAATGTTTCGTGCTTTCGTAGGTAAATTTAATTATTATTAAAGACTAAATCAAAATGTATCATAAAAATAACGCCTCCTCGGCGGGGAATCGAACCCGGCCTCTATCTGTCCACGTTCAAAGCTATTTTCTCAGGAACTAAATTTTTCCCGGGAAAACGGCTTATGTCGTTAGATTCGTATTAAAATGGACTACATTTTAGAATTCTTTTATCATAATCGTCGGAAACATTTTCGAGAAATATTTTTTTTCATGTTATTCAGAGGATTTGGGGGTAGCGCCCCAAAACTTGGACCTAAAATTCATATCTCGGTCAGCTAGCGGTCTGCTGGGCGATAGGAAAAATAAGAATAGCAATTTGATTAACTGGAAATCCCAAATTAATGGCGGATTCAATTTTTAGTATCAAAGAGTAGATAACAATATTATGTAATGCTTAATAAAATGATATTTTCCAAGTTTTCCCGGTCATTGTGCATTTATTTTTTCGGCAGTTCCTCTTCCAATAATAATTCCATGTTCACAAAAACAACGAACTATTTCACGTGAGACTTCAGACACAACTAATTTGTTTCAAATACTTTTTAGCTATAAAGGGAGGGCTTAATAAAAATAGCCCGGATAGAAAAAATGTTTTAAAAGAAACTTATTTTTCTTGGCCAGCACATAAAGAGTTAAAACAAATGGTTCACACTTTTCTCTGGATATAGTTCATGCAAGGATGAGTAAATTATAGTAATGAAAAGTTACGTCTCCTAATCTCACTTGGGGCAAACGGCGACTTTTAAATTTTAGTTTAAAGTCACAAAGTACAGAATTATAAAAGATTATACTGGTTTAAGGCTAGGGCATTAATATAGGATAAAACCAAAATTTTTAAGCGAGAAAGCTTTAGTTTTAACTGCAAAGATGATAACAAAACAAATTAGATTCAGTCATATTATTCTAGAGATTTAACTTTATAAGTTAAAACTGGAAATACAAAATGGCGGATTAAATTTTGAGTATCAAAGAGTAGATTACAATATTATATTATAATGCTGAATAAAAATTAAGCATTATATAAATAATATAGCATTATATTATATTTTTATTTATATAAATATCCACATAATTTAAAAATGTAATAGCTATAACATCTTTTTAGGCAAAGTTGTCTGGGACAACAATTAAGAAACATTACCTCCTAAAAATCAATACCTTTTAAAATCAATTTAAACAATACTTACAACATTCCAACAAACGTATGGCAAAGCTATAATTATTACAGGAAATTTTTAATTATTAAAGGGGGTTCTTTCAATTGATAAAAACTAACACAATCATGTGTCACTCACACAATCAAACTGGCATAATCATTTATATAATCGAGTAGTGTCCCAACGACGACGCTCCTTGAAATGATTTGTTGCTGGTGAGCCAAGGCAACCACATTTATTCCAATAAAAATAAATGTTTGTTTTGATTTGTTGGTCTTCAAATAGATATAACACGTTATCTAGATATCTAAATTAATTTACTTCGTTTTACATTTTTTTTTTTTTCAAAATTAAGCCCGTTGCTACGGGCTTAACGGCTGAATGAATAAACAAGACTGTAAAAATGAAGCGGTAAGCTAACAAATGATGAGACGAAAGAAACATTCTCGAAACAAGAAATAATTTTGATTTACTTGAATAAAAGTTTTAGCAAACCCATTTTGTTTTAAACTATCAAAAACACTTTTGAGTAAACTACTGTTTTTCTAAGGGATCTAACCACTCGGTGAAGCGTACTGGCAAAACTCTCGCCAGAAACCAAGGTTAGGATTATTATTATTCATTACTGATTTAACTGGCGATGGTTCGAATCCCTGGGAGGTGACACATGAAGTGGAAGTTTGAAGTGGCCGATCTCCCCCCAAAGGGTTTGACATGTACCCACCTACATGGTCTATGCCTTCGGGGTTAGAACGATTTGGGTTAAATCTCCCACCCCCATTAAAAAAAAGCTTCTGTCTTAAAAAATTATTTGGACATACTTCCAAAAAAATGTTGTTTAAATTGCGTTCATAAATGTAAACCTCGTAACTACAGTAACGGAATTATTACTGGGAAATTAAATGTTCTTTAAATTTAACAAAGTATTTCAAAAAGACCACTAACTCAAGTGGCAGATTCAATAGCACTATCGATCACCTTGCGTATAAAGGAGAGGGAGGGAGTTCCGGATTGTGAATGATTTATCCGAGGCCTTCCTGTTGGGTTTATATTCTCTCATGATACACGGAGGCTGCCACTACTTGGGAAACGTGGTAAAATATTGGTTGAATTTTGAATTTGTTGCTCTTTCACGATAGCCTTCTCGCTTTAAAACAAGCCGGATATTACAAGTGAGTTTCACCGCAGGAAAACTAAGCCGGTCATGAGAGCCAAATAAGACTTGTTTGCACAACCAAAATTTAAACGGCCACATTTCCAGCCAAACATGTAAAATTCAAAAGTTAACTAGCACTTAATTTTTTTACAACGAATAGACAAACAAAAGAATTCGACAGCCGACAAAAAGTAAAAACCAAAAATCAACTCCTGTTTACATAATTAATAATTCGAAAGGTGGCAAGGGACCGAAATGTCTAGTTAACTGAATTGAAATAGCAGGGGTTTCTTGTTTACCTTTCAAGTAGAAAACCACAGTCCCTTTATTTGGTAACCTATTTAGACCAACGCTGTATCTCTTATAAACTGTATTTTTTTCTTATAAATTGTATTGTACAAAACCTACAAACCAACTCTACATATTCAAAGCCTAATTTCAATACATTTACAACGTTTTCAAGGGTTTTCAAAAAAAGTTTTAAATACAGTTTTGGTATTAAAAAAAACCCACGGAAACGGTGATGTCAAAACATTTTGAATTTAAGGAAACAACAGTAAATTTTAGGTTTTGTATTCAAACTGTTTTAAAAAAAGCATGGGAACGGGAAAAAAACATGAGAACAAGGTTTTGAATTGATAACAGAATTGAGACATACCGGAGATTTGATAACCTGACTTAACTGTAACTATAGCCTGGGAGTTTGTATACTTTTCAAAATTGTTGTGAAAACTCATAAAATGTAGCAAATATTAATTGTCACCAACCCTACTAGCGGAATATACTGATGAAGGGCCAACTTACATATTTGTATCCGCATTCAACTTGGGTTAAGACCGAATTCTTAATTCTGAGAATATTATGGTGTGATAAACATTTATTTCCTAATCCCAACAAAAACCTAACCGGGAATGAAGGGCCAAGTTCCAGGCCCCCTTCCAAAACATCAGCCTATTAATGTAGTGATATCAACTTAGTGGGCAAGTCTGATATTTCTTTAGTCCATTAACTCACTTTACTCCTACTTTCATGTGCAAGACAGCTCTAAAATGCTCACACAATTTCTGAATGAGGCATAACACAGACTTGGCCGCATGAAGATATCACTACTTTGATAGACTGACGTTTGTTTGGGGGGGGGGGGGGGGTCTAGAACTTTGTTCTTTTCATCTGAGTTCTCTTCTCCCCATTGCCCGCGTAACTCCTATATGTGAACACTAAACACATGTTTATGCCTCATTCAGAAACTGGGCAAGTGTTATTGTGCAATAAAAATAAAAACAGAATCAAGTTCATGAAAGTAGGAGTGAAGTGAGGCCATGAACTAAATAAAGATCAACCTCTGGCCACAATGTAGATATAACTACTTTGATAAGCTGACTTTTTTTTGGAAGGGGGTCTAGAACTTGGCCCATTTTTAATTGTTAGGTATTTGTGGGGATATCATTCGTTTTGCTGGCTTCAGCGTCGTGGGCGTCGCGTCGCATAGTCTTAGTTTTTTACGAGGCACTGGATAGAGCAAGGCCATTGTATATCCCCCGTGCCCCCGTATATACATTAAACCGACGAAGAATAACACGGGTATAAAGTATATTATAGAGTATTAAATATAATATTATTATTATTATACATATCGGAACAAAAATGCATGTACCAAATTTTAAAAAATAAACAAATGACACAACCCTAAAGAACAAATTGAGGCCTTTCAAATGATATGCAACACAATAACAACCTTACAAGAAAAGACCATGGTCATGTGACCCGGCACTCTGGAAAATGCTTACTCAACTCTTCTCAGAAATAGGACGAATTTTTCTCACTTTAAAGACCATTATTGGGAGATTAGAGCTCTCTAATCAGAAATAAAATCTGTCTATAATGGAATTTCCCCGACAGTTACGTGGCTATAGCTAAAAGAGTGACAAATTTCAAGTTCGTAGCTATTCTGGAAATCATTTATAACTTGTATGATGTCAGTGAGTGACAAAAATGCTAACTTAGGTGAATTGGATTAAGTAAATATAACTGCATATACTTACTGGAACTTGGCCTTTGGCACTGGCGTGCACTCAGATTTAAGTTTCCCATTTTAAATAAATCTAATTACATGATCTCACTACATCTTAATTAAAGACAAACAAATAGAGCTTTTACTATAAGGAAATATAAATATTAACAGTTACTTTTGATAACCTTTAAGAAACAGGGGCAACCAATCAAACATTAGAATTGTATACTATTTTAAGATTCTTTTTACAATACTAAAGGGGAGGGAAAATCCCAAAACAATCTCTTCGGTAAAGAAAAAAAGGAAGTAAAAGGGGATAAGAAAATATGGGTCGTTTGAATGCACAACAATATACAACCAGGCAAAAGTTAGGAGTGAAGGGGAAAAACGGCAAGCTTTAAAAACTTGATGACCTGAGGGCCAGAATTCAAGGGTACCCCCCTTTCAGAGGGTAAAATGATGAGGCAGCAACGTCCCCTAAATACATTCCACCTCCTTCTTTATGAATATCGTAAATTTTTTAAGCATGTTCGCATAAGACCACAGTACTTACCAAAAATGTTATGATATCGAATACCCATCTCACATTTCACATTTACAAAAACTCTCCTTAATTTGAAAATAAGATTCGAGTATAACGCAGTTTATAAGAAAGATGTTACCGCATCGATATAAAAACACTCCGACTTTTCTCCTAAGAGATCATAAGATAATTGAATCTCACATTTCTTTACAATGCATGATGAATAAATAAAAAAAAGCACGAATACAATAAAGACTTTTGAGGAAAAAAACAAACATAAATGTTCCCCTCTTCTTTATTGGCATAAAATATAAGTTTATTCAAGAGTATATTTGGTTAATATAAAAGTTATCTATAATTAATTGTGCATATAACAAGATAAAACCATGGTTAAATTCCTACGGGAAATCAATTTTATGTTAAAATTGGTAATATATTTCTCAATAATCGTTTTTATTATTATAATTATTTTTTATTTATTTAATATAATTACTATGTGCCTATAGAAATCAAAATACAACTAATATCCAGCCAAAAGAAAGTTGATTCTTCTTGTACATTATGGTATAAAAGTACCCGTTGCAAGAAAGAAAATATGAGAGATAAATATTCATTTTTAGAAATAAAAAAATTTGAGACTGTGCAAGCAAGGAATAAGGAATAGGATAGAACTTATTATTGTCTCGTTTGTAAGTTTGGTAAAAGAGTTGGGCATCAATGAAATTGTAGTATGTAAATGCAGTTGCACATAACGCAGTTGAGTATAAAAGGAGGAAAAAGTCAAATTATGAAAAAGGTATGAGCAAAAAAAAAAAAATGTAAGGAACTGGTTTTTCCTCTGTAATTTTAACTCATGAATGTACGATGTAGCTGTAGCCTTCACTGCACTTCATCGAACTTAGAAACCCGACTAACTACTTCGTAAGTAGAAACCCGAGAAACAACTCCTTCTTAGTCATTTACGCTTAACCGGTTAATGAATAAAATAAAGCAACACTTTCCGCATACTATAGTAATAAAAGTGATGAAGTGATATATTTCTTCATTGTTCTATTAAATACAGCCTAGGAATGCTATAACTGTTATGCAAGATGTTTTAATAATTGTGCTTTTCTAGTTTATTTAGAAACTAGGACGATGAAAATTCTAAGTATAAATATACTTGAAAATTTCCTAAGATCAGTTTCACGACCTCTAAAAAATCAGAAAACTGGACAAGAAAAAACATCTATTTAGTTGTAAAAAAATTGAGTTTTTATATAATTAAAATAATTTACTAATAACAAATTCTTTAGTAAAAGTATACTAAACTCGTATCTAATTTTGAAAAATAATATAAACGTTACCATTTAAAATGCATTGAAGAATATTCAGCTGGACGGATTGTATGAATTGAATTCAAAATGTGAGTTAGGTTCAGAAGAATATTAAAATGAGTGAGTCAATTTTCATTGTGTTGTTTCTATTTACGCCTTACTTCCTTTTAAAAGTACCTTTTTGTGCTATTAGGTCATTTAAAACAGTCTTTTCAATCTTTTAATACAGCGCCAATGAATGCAATCTAACTTCTAATAATGCTGTAATCTACCTTTTAAAAATAATAAAAAATTAATCGATTTTTTATATAATTGAATTAAAATCAATTTATTTTCCTAGTCATAGAGATCCACACAATACAAACAATTTTGAATATTTGTTAATGTTTAACTTTATTTTTTTTTCGTTTTGTTTTTTTACTTTCTCAAATTTGTAGGTAATATATAATATTATATAAAGAGAGAAATATTGTGATAATTGTAAAATTCGTTTTTTTTTTCTTTTAGGGACATTTTCGTTTTGGTAATATGTATTTAAATATGCACTCGCTAAAATGTATAAGAGGAAGTTCGCCTAACTTTTCATTTTTTTTATTTTTTATGTTTGTTTGGCACATTTGGATCAGACAAGCATAATCATTATTACAATTGAATAATAATTCTAAGATTTTAATTACAATGTTTCTAAAATAATTCACGAGTGATTTATTTAAATTGCTGTTGTTTTTGAAACAATACAATGATTAGGTATAAGAATGAAGTAATAGGAAATAAATAGTGAAAGCATTCACAGTATTACACTGCAACTAAAGGCCATGTTGCGGAAAAGCAAGCCAGCAGCATGAATATCCGGTAATTGTGAATCTCCTCTTCCACACAATTCATAACTAACAATTATGAGTCTATTACAGCTCTCAACATAGATACCTACTAACTTCTTGTTTGAAGTAATTAGAAATCAGAAATACAATTTTAACCAACATCATTTCATTACAACAACAGTGCGATGAATGAAGGAAAACTTTTAGTTTAACTTAGCTTAATTAAATTAGTCTCAACGAGCATTCTTACAGCTCAACAGAACTGAGATTATAAGCTATTGATATGTGCAAAGTTATTGGAGCAGTTTAATATTTTAGTTAAGAGACTTTGAGCATTTGATCGTGGTATAAGATTAGAATAATTATATTTGTTCCTTAATTCAATATCACTCTTTTTGTTCGTTTTTTTTTTTTTTTACGAGTATGCAAATGAGTTATTGACACCAAATACAACATAATACACATCGGACGCGGGGCGTCTCGCAAATTATGCTAAAATGGTGGCAGACATTAAGTTAAAATATGGAGAACTTGTTCATCTTATAAAACGCTATAATTGGTCCGAATTTCATTTCAATCGGTTAAATAGTTTAGAAATTATTTAGAGTTAAAGTTTCAAAGTTCAAAAGTCAATTTTTCAAAATGGTAGATGATATCAAAACGAAATTTAGTGGCATTGTTTGTCTTATAAAGAGGTGTAATTCAGCGCAATCGGAAAAAAATTTTGCTAACTCAGCAAAATGGGTTAACAACGTTACAAAGTTATGAATAGCCGGGCAACACAACTACATAATTATAAGGAATAAATTGTATACCAACTCTGTGGGAGTTATGCGTTAAACAGACAGGCAAGCGCACTGACAGACATCCAGCTGAAAACTACTCAAATCGTCATGAAACAATAACTTCCTTTAGGTAAGGAAAAGTAAGATAAAAACAAAACTTGATTCCGATTAAGTTTGGTATGATTATTTAATATAAACAAGAGAATAAGCAGATCGAATTCACAGTTAACAGTGTACGTGTAAAACTTTGTTGTCTCTACATCATTGAGATTACAATAAAAACTAAATTAAAAAAAAAAAAAAAAAACTGTGTGTGTTTTATCCCACTAAATGAAAAATATAATGAAAGAAGCTTATATTCTACTTAGAAATAATCGATTTGTTTTCCTTCCCTCTTACAACAAGGATTGAAATTACAGGTTCACTTTAGTTCTCAGCTGTTCTATACGTAATTTGTTTTTAACGTTTTTAGTATTTTCCTTCAGTCTTGCTAAAAGTATTGAAATCACAAGTTCACTTTAATTCTCTGCTCTTCCACTTCATTTGTTTTTAATGTTAGTAATAGTTTAATGTAAAGTAATAGTTTTGAATAATAGGTCATGTTAAAATATTCTATTTATATTTTTTATTCTTAAAATATAAGTAGAATCCAAACTTTTTGGGGGTACAAAATACAGACACTTAAATTTACTCTAAGATAATACAATTAGAATTAGAAAACCAACAGTCCTTTTAAATGAATCTCAAAATCTACAAGTATTGGGAAACTCAAGAGAGGAATACGTACTTCTTGCCAACATATTGTGAAAAGGGTCATGTGACCTTCTAATTTACGAAACCATGAAATCTTTGGAGATTACACAGTAAAGCACTAAATCTATTTATACTCATGTTCTAACGCCCAATTACGAATTATAATTTGATATAAAGGTCTATGTAAATCCACAGAGGAAACCCCTGGCATCCCTTGTGGTTACCATAGGATTTTCAACAAAGGGGGTGATTTTGAACTCTCGTATAATCAACAGAATTATATTTTCGAGTCAAATGAGAACTTAGACAAAATACTAGAATCCTATCTTAGGAGCACAATGTTTTTGAATTACAATTTCTGATATAAAAGGAGAAGCACTTTATGGATGAATATTATTGCTGCGAGAAGATTTGTGACCTAGATTATCCAAAATCTATATAGGGGTCGTTCTTAAAATGGAATGAGAAAATTTATTCGTAAAAATAAATTAATGGAACAAAAATGCGGTGCAAGCAATTTCAAAATAGAAATATGAAGATGAATTCAAGTTTCAACTACATATTATAATTTGTTACAAATAATAGAAACAAAATAATTAAAAAGTAGTAATTCTGTAAAATAAGAACTGCTAATGCCTTACAACACGGCCTTGCAGCACTAATTGTTAAGTTTTAATTACCAAGCAGCAAGTTCCTTCTGCTGACTTTTATATAAGTCTGACAAATTATATAATTTTATATTAAGCTGTCCTGACCAAGATTTCTTGGAGGCTTACTTAAGCGAATATAAATAAAATCATTCTTTGATCATTATCACTGAATACTTTTGTTTGAGTTAAGCAGCTACCAGCATTATCGTTCAACTACTCCGGAAGTAAATTTGTATTTCTCCTCTTTTGTCATCGTATGAAAGAGTATAATATATCATAAGTGCAGATTATAAACAAATAAATTTAAAAATAATAATAATAATAATAATTAGAGATTAAAATTTTATGAGAGTCTGAAGAAATCAAGTTGTACTTCAAAATGTTCATAACTTTATCTCTGCATACATTCATTGGTCTTGTAACATCATGACTATACTGTCAAATTTCAATGTTAAATTGTAATATTAAATTTTAAGATAAAAGATAACTTAAGACTTCAAACTATAAATGTTTTTGGCATCTCTTTAGTAATACAAACCCACAATAATGTTTTATTTTTATACGCAGTCGGAAACTAGGTCTCCAGAAAACCCTACTCTACCAAAAACATCAGACTAAATTGCAGACTAAAATATTTTTTGTACTACAAATTACCTTAAATCGCGCCTACATAGACGATATTCACAATGAACAGTTATAAGTACATGTAAATCTAACAATGCTTTTAACGTAAATATAAAAGTAAAAGTCAACACGATTTACTCAAACAACAACTCAAACTAAAATAAATTATTAAAATAATTTAAAACTAAAAGGCTATTTACTATTCCATTGCTAAGGACTAATTTGTATTTATTGATGAAATGGAACTCTTGAGTCTAATGTTTCATGACATCGAATTATTAATATTTCCAACTTATAAAAATTATAATGCTCAAAGTTCATGGTTTGAAAACTTCACGACCTAATTCACAATCCTTCTGATGTCTTTTCATTTGTTTTGATGAGAGATAATTGGTAACTTTAATAACCAATCATGACACCTCTCTTAATTAAATTTATTATTATGTAATACACTTACACGCTGAAAAGGCACACCATCTTAATAAAATTAAGTTTACATCTTAGAACCACTTCAAGGATTTCTTTTACAGAGGTAAATTTTGTTCTTATTATAGTTTATATTCTCAGGTAGCATACATACCGTTTCTAGCTACTTTTATGTGTCCTAGCGGCTAACGGATATATCCATCCACAAATCAGTGTACTTTTGCAACTTAAAACTGATTAAATTAGCCTATTACCATGACAATGGAAATTGTGTCGAAGATAAATTTAATCACGATTCAAACTAGTTTTCATTGTGTACTTTGTACTAAGGGTGTACTTAGTTGACTGGTTGAACTAGATAAACTCAATGTTGAAACGCTTGGAGCTTTCGTAGTTTCAGTTTGACACCATGATTAATCTTACACTTTCAATAGTTCAAAAGTTCATCACTTAAGTCAACTTTAGCTAACAAATCAATCAAACTTTTAATTAAAATATCCATGGAGTTCAACTGATATGAAACGGTAATGCAAAATTGAAACGTAGAAAAACCTGTCGATACTACCCGTACAAAATTTTCCTATAATCACATTGTCCAGTGTTTTCCGTTTGTTAAATATTACTTAGTTGGTAGTTGAAAGAATTAATATTGCAAATATTATCATAAATTTTCTATAAAAATAATCCTACCTACACTTCCAAACAATTTTTCTGAGAAAATACCCGATTAGTATTTAAACAGACTAAAATGTACAATTGTTTAATCAAAATCGCCGTAAATATTGCTTAAGAATAGATTTTTTCACAATGTTACTGTGTTTTTAGGGTGCAGCTAGAGGGCGCTCAATCAAGAGCAAAAATTAATATCTGTATTTCAGCTCGGGATTTGATTTCTGAACGTGAATAGCAAATGTCATTCAAATAAGTTCAATACAAAGTTAAGGCTCCAGGCAACAGCTCACATTTCGACGACAGACTATAGAACTATTTTAACTATTACACTTCTAACCCACTTTTTTGGAACCCACTTTTCCAAGTAAAAAAATGGATTAATTCACTCTTTTCAACTATTGAGTCATACTAAAAAATGTTCTGATTCCTGAAGAAAATACAGTAATAAATTACCACAAGCCAAAAAAAATAATATTTAAAAATTCGAATAAAGAACAACTAAATATCTAAAAAAAACAATAAACAGAAAAGAAAACTCCAATAACTTCACTTATAAATCAAGAAAACGTGTATTTCATGTTTCTAGATTAAAACTCTTACATTAAATTAACAGTTTCATTATTCATAAAATAATCTTAAACAATCCACTTGAAATATATTTTTCCTAAATCATATTCATGTTATTTAATACCTCAGCACTTAAAATATTTTGCGCAAAGCTACTAACTTCTCTATTATGAAAACAAATAAATAAAATTATACTAGTGATATTAAACCTCTGAGAATTTGTAATTTTATAGACTTAAGGCCTACCATAACACTCATATTTGACTAAGTTCCATATTTACGAACACACTGTTCCCAACCCAATTCGTATTAATCTAAACTCTAAACTAAGGCTAAACTAATCAAGGCTTAAAGACTTTTAAGGTTTTTTCTTCATCAAGCGACGCGACGTCCCATTTTAAAAAGGCTAACTCCTATAAAGGCACATCTGCACATTCACACGAATAGCGAGGCGAGTGGAAGAGCGAATACGCATTCGCTTCACGAATACACAGTCGGTTCACACGTCATTTATCTCGCAGCTCGTAGCGCTCGCGCTAAGAAAATTTTTTTGGGGCGATTCAAAGGTTGTTTAAATTAGATGTACGCCATCTCTTGCAGTACTCTTTAAAACCAAACAACTAAAATATTGAATATAAATATTAAAGAAACGATGATAAGTTAGCTTGAGATCATTTATAACTACCTCCTTACAAGAAGTAGATGAGGCAAACAACTCCAATTGGGGTTTGATTGTCCGGGTTGACCCAAGGCATAACGTCTTTGTGGTTGGGAACAAAGTTTTAGGCTCTGATTTAACATTATGTTCTCAGCCTTGTTATTATGCGTCATTTGCGGTTTCACAGACCAATTCTCAACTTCAGTTCTACTGTTACTAAGCAGGCGGTGAAGACTGGATTGAGCCACTAATAAATCATTATAAAAAATCAAACTAGAGAGATATATCAAGTAAGATTTGTTGTTCATAAATATAAAAATTATCTCTTGGATTTGCTGGAAAGAAAGAAATTAACTGTTCGTCTAAAGATCCCAGCATTAGAAAAATATATATATGTATTCTATAAATATTAAAGATATATATATATATATATATATATATATATATATATATATATATATATATATATATATATTTGTGTGTATGTGTGTGCATATTAATCGTAAAGAAGCGGAAAAGATTAGAAGAAAACAGATTTTTTTTTAACAATTTAAGAGTTAGTGTCATAAAAATTAAACTAAAAAAATTAATAATCTATCTGTAGACATTTAGGTCTGAGGGTTTGTTCGTTTGTTTTTTATAAAAATACAGTTTTATTCCAAGCTTGATTCAATTTTGCACGCTTGACCTTCGACACATTCATGAAATTTCGAAAACCCCCTTCTTACCCTAGTGTAGTATTGTAAAACAACAGAGGAACTAGTGAATTTAGAAACGCAAAATATTGTTAGGTCGGTTGGTGTGTACCTTTTGTGAGTTTAATAATAAATCCAGGCAGGTAAATCCTAAAATTGTTGGGAAGGTTCCTAAGACCCCTCTTTAAACAGGTAGTCTAGTAGTCTGATATTGGCTAAGAAAAAAACAACCTACCTTCGAAAGCAAAAAGGGACAGGTGGTAAGCCAAAGGATAGTTTAGAAAGGAAAGGCAGGTATTTCACTTTCGAAACAAACTAAGCTGAAAATGTACAAGGGCAAACAGAAAATAATGTAATTTTAGGGGCATTTGCAATACACCTTCAGAAAGGATTAAATACTTTCAACTTGCAGCAAATTAAAGGTAATAAATAAAACCAGAAGTAAATGTTGATCATATATTAAATCTAACCAAATAACTCGTAACATCTTTAAAAAATCGGTCCGAGACAACTCAGACTAACTTTCTCAAATAATCTCCGCCCCCGATACCAGAAAACATCTGGTAGGGGGGGGGGGGCCTTCCCCCCCCCGGTACTGTTTAATGCCGTAAACTGCATATTACGAGCATTATCTTTTAGTTGCTGAGTTATTACGCAATGTATGAAAAAATTAAATAATCATAATCGAAGAAATCGATGTTAATATAAGTTATTTTATTATCAGTAATGGTTTTACTATCTGTGGTTTTAATTGTATTTTATTTGTGAAATGACCTACAGTGACCTCAATTTATAAAGAAGAAGATGCATGTGTAAAAAGAGCGACGATGTTATTGATTTCATTTTCATAAGATGACCCCAATTTTAATGAAATATGTATTCAAATAAAATTGTAATGGAACAATGACTATGTGTGTATATTTTACACGCGACTTATGACTTATTATTAGATATTATATAGTCTAAAATCACTAACTTTACGATTGCGATCACCTATACTATCGTATTTAGGGTGAAACTGGGCCCGAAAGTTCAGGGTTAATTTTTCCGGTTTTTGCAGTATACTTTCTGAGGCAGTTTTATAGGACAATCATTGGAAAGTTATCGAAACAAATGAATTAAAATACTCTAATGCTACATGATACATGATGATGATAGGATTACCATAATAACTTATCTCGTATAATAACAAACCTTTCTCATTTACATAACAATACTAAATTTTTAATTTAAGTCTGAAAATATCTTATTAATTTTATTAAAAGTTGCTTCTTGGGTTACTATAGATCCTTCCAAGTGAAGTGAGAGTCCCTCCCGGCACAACCGTCTACTCTAATCAATCCTCATTAATTAATTACTTATCCTTTTAAACTATAAACTCATCATGATTAACTATTAATTTGCTAAATGTTATATATTTATTGCAATAAGCTCGCTTATCTAAACCTACGTGACGCTTAGTTAATATTTTATTATTTAAAATGCATTCAACAGGTGGTTGTTTACTTTTTATTTTCGATTTTCAACAAAATCAGATTTATTTTCATTAAAATCTCGGAAACTAAATTTTTCCCGGGAAAACGATCGTATTAGATTCGTATTTAAGTGGACTACATTTTTAGATTTTTTAAAATTAAAATCGTCGGAACCGTTTTCGAGAAATATTTGTTTTTCACGTTTTTACAGTGTTTTTGGGAGGTAGCGTCCCCAAATTTGGAGCTAAAATTCATTTCTCGATTTTGCCAAGGGGTATGACTTTTCAGAACATGTATGTCAAAATTTGAGCTGCCAGGCCCTTTAACAGTTACTCTTTTAATTAAAATAAATTAGGAAAGTGGTGCCCTTCTACAAAATTTAGTATTAGAGTTGGAAAAATTTTTAAATGAGGTGTTTCTGTTAACATACATGATACGGATATGTGTAAATACTTTGAATATGAGGGTAATCCAGTGGCGTAACTAAGAAATCCGGCGCCCCCCCGCAGCTTTTGAAAATGCGCCTCCTATAGCTAACAAAATTTACCCCCCCCCCCTACTTCTTTTTTAAAAATATTTTATTTTGCAATTTATTTAATTTGCAAACAAATAATTATTTTCTATTTTTTTTAAATGCTCGTGTACTCGAGTACAGTACTATTACAGTAATTATTTTATTTTTATTCCTTGATATAAGTTGTAAAATAATAATATAAATTGATGAAAACAAATCAACAACCTTGCTCCTCGCTTGAAGACAAACTGGAATATCTTATACACATATACAGATGCACATAAAGCCACTCAATACCTAATTAAGAAACTAAAAGACAATATACAACCCTCCTCGCGTCCTATTTTGTATCCTTTAATGATTTTATGCTTTTAAAACTTATTATTGTTGAATTTATTTCATCCCCCCCCCCCCCCCCCCTATTGATTTTAAATTAATCAAAATTGTTTTAATTAATTTAACATTAAATAAAGTACCAATTTAGCAAAATTTAATGAGTGCTAACAGTTGAAATTAATCTGGGATTATATGCGGGCTACTTTCGACAAACTATCCAAAAAATAGGCGGGAAATAGGCGCTCACGGTTTCAACTTAAATGGGACCAACAATAAGTTAAATCACGACCCACCATCCGAATTTCATTCAAATTGGATGAGTATTAGCGACAGACAGTCAGACACGAAAACAAAAATGTTTCCTGTTATCTAAAATGGATTTCTGTGTAAGAATTTTTTAAATCTGAGACATAAAATTTGTTCGTTCTTTAGAACGATCACAATAGCTTCAGTTACCTTCGGTAAGCTCGGAAGCAAAAGAAAAAAGTGTTTGCTACTGGAGGAGGAGGAAGATGACGATATTTTTAGTTATTAACAAATAGACGTGACTATTTCGTATCATTTAATGATTTTATGCTTTTAAAACTTATTATTGTTGAATTTATTTCATCAACCCTGTTTAAATTCTATTATTTGATTATCTCTCATTTATTTTCATCTCCCAAAAATAATTTTATTAAAATAATTCCGCCCACATAGAGTTTCTATTAATTTTTATTATTAAATATAAATATTATTGTTTATTCATTTTTCGGCGCCCCCTAGAGCAGGCGCCCCCCCGCGCCGCGGGGTTGGCGGGGGCGCTATTTACGCCACTGGGGTAATCCCCTGAAATATATAACAACATTCGTTAAAATCGGCCCAGTAATTTAGGCTTCAGGCCTCTGCACAGACGACGTACGACAGACAAACATTTCTTAAAACCCACTTTTTTGGCTCAGGGGACTTCAAAACGTGTAAATCCATTAAAATCTCAAAATCGAATTTTCGCGCCATCACAATGCTTTCTCTTTATATGAGAAAGTAAAAAAGTTTAGTACAATTAGTTTTGGAAAGATTTTTTGAAGTGAAACTTCTTTGGCGGCGGTAGAGTGAATTTTTTCATATAGTGACATCGTGTAACGAAGTTTGCGATTCGAGACTCGTCCAAGTGTAACATTTTTACAGATTAATTATATTATATCTATTTAAAGACCAGCAAATCAAAACAAACATTTATTTTTATTGGAATAAATGTGGTTGCCTTAGCCTTAGCGTAGCAATATATTTTTTTAAAATTAAATTTCCCATAACCATTTCTTAATCCTGAAATAATAAATTCGTCAAAAAATGAAAGAGAGTAATGCATTCTAGAACTTAAGTTTCACTTCTAATGCGTGAGAGCCTCACACTTTTTTTTAATTAAGAATTTAAGAATCAGGTAAAAATGAAGAAACATATAAATTAGAAGAGAATAAATCTTAAGGAAAATTGAGTATTTTTTTAACTTTAGGAGATGTATTACAAACATATTTCGACTACTTTTAGTAGACTTAGCTAGAATGGCTTCATTGTTCTAATATAAAGTTCTTAGATTCAAATGGTATTTTAGAGAAACAAGTTTTCTTTATTATAATGTAAGTTTAGTTTGCATACCTCTCACACACATTTAAAAACATAATGTTAAGTCTTGAAAAGAACAACTTGGTAAGACAAAAATTTAGAATATAGAATAAATGTAAACTTAAAAACACATTTGGGATAGAGATAAATAATATAATACTAATCAAGAAATACCCTTGCCCGATTCTTTAGGCGTAAGGAACGATAGAGAAAAAGAAATGCTTATATCCTCGCAGTATTCATTTGTGCAAGTCAAAAACAAATTCATTAGAGTAGGGAGTTGAGATATCTCAGTCACTCATTACCCCCTACATGACCTTTACCTACTCCACCCTTGTTTATTTTTACATAATTATTTTTACTGCGGAGCGAAAATGAGAAAACTCTTAAGTGGAAGGAAGAAAAAAAAGAAGGGATATAATAATGAACCTCTTGAACCTTTAGAAAACAGGTTGAAAGAAATAAAGAAACGTACACGAGAATGTAAACAAAATATATATACATATATATGGGATATATTATAATAATAAAAAGACGTGTGGTGTCGCGGGACACCCTGTAGGAACGAAGTTCCTTACATTTTTCATTAAATATAAATTATAAAATCACACTGCTAAGTACGTATACATTGCTAATGCTAACTACTTATACATGGCGGAGTTAGAAAAGAGACAAAATTAAAAGTAACGAACTGTTTGTACCTAGCAAGAGTTAAGGAAAAATTAAAATAAAAAAATCATTATTTGTATCATTAAAGCAAGCGTCTTACTATAAATATATATTGAATATAAGAAAAAAGTTGATCATGATGAGTTTGTAGTTAAAGAGTATGTTTGTTAAAGGATGTTGGATTGAAATAGGACTGTTTTCTACCTACCCGGCCTATTAATTTAAAATATTATAAAATATCTTTTCCCTACTCTAAAGCTTCTGATTGAATCCGGTTGAAATTTTACATGCCTGTTTCAATTGTACTTTAGACAATGTGTAAGAAGTTTTATTAAAATTGTTATACGTTAGAACGGAAGATATCGGTAAAAACGTCGTTTTCTTTATTTTAAACGTTTGGGTTCACTTTAATAAATTTAGCGATCTTTATCACTTCATAACGGTGTCGGTGTTCGTTTTACTAAAAAAAAATATTTAAAAAAGTTACTTGTCTCATTAAATACATGAAGTTAGAATTTTTTCTTGGCTTAAATACGCAGTATTATAATAATATACCTAATATATTGAAATAAGTGTCAGCACAGATCAATTTTACTTTCAACAAGACCGTGATTATATTTTCGATATTTACAAAACCAAGTAACAAGTGACATTGACATATAACAACAATAAACAAAAGTCAAGGAACAGGCTTCTATAATAACATTTTTTCCCGTCTTTTTGAAGCTTACGTTTACGCGAGCGTTGCGCGTGAACGCTTGGGTGGATAACGTTTTCCAACGAACTCAGCCTGGGCATTGGTAAAATGAACATGTGTACCAAATTTCAACTAACTCGGTTATCTTATACTCAAGTTATCGTCATCGGTAGATTTCGTGACGGTTTTTGCGTGACGGTAATTTTATGACGGTGATTTTGTGACGGTGATTTTGGTAGTTTTTTTTGGATTCACTCCAGGTCTCCAGAACGTGCCATAAGGAACTTTGTTCCAAAAAAAGTTAGTAAGTTATATATTTCAGGGGATTACCCTCAAATTCAAAGTATTTACACATATTATGTATGCTTTAACAGAAACACCTCATTTAAAAGAGAGTATCCTTTTCTAACTCTAATAATAAATTTTGTTGAAGGGCACCTCTTTCCTAATTTATTTTAATTAAAAGAGTAAATGTTAAAGGGCCTGGCAGTTCAAATGTGAGCACTCAATGCACCATGACGATCAATGGAGACGGCTCAAACGTTCTAAATTAATAATGATTATGAATCTTTCGCACTTTTTACTCTAATTATACCTCATTTAAAAACATGACACGTTCATTATTTATTGACCGAGTGGAGCGAGGTCTTTGTTTCAACTCGAGACTCGATCGTGTTACATTTCGTGTCTGTCTGAAAATGTGTGTGTTACGAAATGTGTGAAGTCACGACGCACCAAAAGCGTGGTACGATTTACTTCAAATTTGGCATGGATGTTCCTTGAAGTTATTAAAATCAATGTACATGGTTATTTATTTATTATTACTATTTTTTAAGTTTTTTGACGCGAGTTCTATTGTTCACAGAACTACTGGTTTGAAAAAAAATAACTAATTAACAAAAAAGTACACTCTCAAAATGAAAGTGATTCTGATTTAATAGATTATTCGCAATTTGACAAACATGTCATTCATGTTTTGAATTCATTATTTAGATCGAGAAAATGAATCATGGTTAATATAGTAATACAGGTAGAGGTGCTAGGAACTACTGGGAATTAAGAGTCGAGCTTTAAGAGATATAAGTTTATTAGACCAAGAAGAGTATTGAAACTTAGTTGATGAAACCAGCTGTTTGTTTTTTTAACAGACCACTATCACGTCTGTTCTATAGAATTGTGCTCACAATACATGAAACTTCTGTAAAATTATGCTCAAAACAGATTAATTTTCTATGTAATAAGTAATAATGTAACATCACTCGTCTTTAAATGGTATGCAGACCACTCTTCAATAGAATTTCAGTTGCAAGACTAACTATATTGATGTTTTTGAAGCTTCAAAATTTGTAAATTGTTAGTCGCAATCACTTATAAGATCTAGAGCACATATAATAATCTTAACTCACAACACTGAAAAATTACCGTGACTATTATACAATGTTTTTTCCACGGTTGATACTGTGACCCATTTTTGTTATTAAAAAATTGTTTTTTTCAATAATTGAATATTTAAAAAAAACATAAAAATAAAAATAATATGGGGATTTTATTTTTCAAATAAAAAAGAAACAAATCGATCTAACTCAATTGGAATGAAAATAAAAAATCGAGTAAAACTTGGATTAAAGCTTAACCCTAGATTAGTCTTTTTAAAGACCATGGAATATTTTAAAGTGAATCGGAACTCTCTCTCGCTGATGGGAAAGTACTACGGTGGGACAATGCCAGAGGATTTACTGCTTTAGATGTTGGGTAAACTAATGCAAAACATTACGGCTTAACATATACAACTGGAATAAATGAAAACCTTTTTTTCTTGCCTAAACCCAAGAAACAACAACAGTGTATTCCTTAATCAGTGAAAGTATAAAGTTTATTTTTTAAATAGAAAATGGTTTAATCTTTACTTCCTACATTCAACGAAATATGCTCCGTGTGCGTGTGTCTGATACGATAACTTGAGTAAAAGTTGACCGATTTTGATTAAATTTAGTACACATGGACATTTTAGCAATGATCAGGACGATTTTGTTGGACAACGTTGTCTACCCAAGCGTTCAACATTAAAATTGGAATTTTAGGACGGGAAAAAAATTCTAACTATATCTATTCGATGTTTGGAACATTTGTTTCAAACAACATTTTGTAGTAAAACTAATAGCAACACCGCTATAAATTAATAAAGATCGTTAAAACTATTAAAGCGGACCTAGACGTTTAAAGTAGAGAAAACAACGTTTTTACCGATATCTTACGTTCTAACGCAACGATTAATAATACTTTATATACATAGTCTAAAGTACAATTGAAACAGGCATGTAAAATTTCAACTTGATACATGCAGTAGTTATTGTGTAGCGAAGTGATACAGTTATAATAATTGTTTAAAAGGTACTGCAGGTGGTTGAAATTTTAGGAGTGTAGGTTAATCTAGGGGGGGGGGGGGGGGTGAGCTTTGTACCAAGTACCCATACTCTACCCCACACTACCTTCTTCCACTTATCTTCAACTATGACATTTATTCACGATCAATAAATTTATTAATGTTGAGTATTGTATTGCAATACGCTCGCTTGAGTGATAGAGCCACGCGATGACTAGTATAAATAAATAAGAAAAAATATTTCATTAACGACTTGTGCCCAGAATTAGGGGGAAGTGAAGCCATGAGAAAGACGGATCTACTTTGAATGTGATTACGGCTTAAGATGGTAGGATGAAGGAAGAGTGGGGTTCACCGGCCTCCTGACTAGATGAGATGAAGAAGAAAAACAACCTGAGTCAGTTAGTCAGAGCGGAAGAACATCTCAAGGACACCTCATACTTCCCCCCTAGCCACGCTCTCTTCTATAAACACTTCTTTCATTCCAGATGCACGCAAGCCAGTAACACGTTTTCACCTCTCCACCATAGTAGGAGGGAGTGATTAGTTATTGGGCTGATGCCAGTGATTTTCAAATATTTATATCAGTCCTAAACACATATGAATGATCTAAACTGTGTTCCAAGATTTATGTTTCTTTTAGAATGTAAAGTATTTTTTAAAAATGAATGAGGCCTATTCCAAATTAATTAGTAAATTAAGCTTATCATGCATCTCATATATAGCTTATAAATGTTCTTTGAGAATAGTTAACGAAAAAAATAGATTAAATAACATTTAATCAGAATCAATGTAAATATTACCTTAGATTTACTTAATAAAAAAAATAGAGTGCCAATTAGTCAGGCACATAGCTTCTTCCTATTTCGTATAGTTTTGTCAAAACTGTTTTGATTTTTTACAAGGATTATAATCAATTTAAATTTAAAGAGCATAGACGGTTGAAATTAATCTGCGGGCTACTTTCGCCAAACCATTCAAACTTCATAAAAATCATATAAGTACCTACTTTTGAAGACATAGGAGTAAATAAATGTACGTTTGTGCAAGAGAAACCAATAGGCGCAGAATGTTGATACTTATTATGACCTACCATCCAAATGACAATAAAAGCCTCCTCCCGTCCAGTGGGGCTGTCAATAGATATGCTTTAACAAACCATTATTGTTTAATTTATTTAATCCCCCGCCCCCTTTGCTTCCAAGGTAATGGAAGCTTTGTGATCTTTCCGAAGGACGAAATTTATTTCTCTCCGATTTCAAAAGAATCCAAGACAGAAATCCGTTTCAGACATAAGGGACCATTTTTTTGGTTCGTATATCTGTCTGTCTGCCTTGCTCAATTTTTGCGAACCAACCTATCTTAAAAAACGACTCTTCTGATTTTAATTAAATTGTGGGTTATGGATCATAATTAGCCCGTTGATGGCCCCATATTAGTTTCAATCCTCAGAGCCTATTAGTTTATCTTCCACATGCGCAAAAACATACATTTAGTTACACCTATATCTTCAAAAGTACTCATGTGATGTTTCTGAAGTTATGATGGTTTGCCGAAAGAAGCCCGTGAACAGTGGACATCGCCGGATTAATTTTAACAGTCTGCAAACTCTTGCAAAAAAATCATTAAAGTATACGAAATAGGACGCGAGCAAGCTAAGTGTCACACTAATTGGCAGACTATTTTTTTAAAGAAACCACTCTAAAGAGCAATTTCAGTTCATACCCCAGAGTTACCCTAAAAAAAACCTCTAATATTTCATAGGTAAGTATAGGCCAAACATTAATTTGTATAGCATTTGCTATTTGACCGAATTTTTCGAGAGACTATATATATTATTATGATTGCTATTTCACGGGTAAAAAAGAATATTCACAGTTAAGGACGTACAATACGAAGAAGAAAAATATCAGACGAGTTCAACAATAATTAATAATCACTAACATAAATAAATTTGTAAGGAAGTTACATTATTATAAATGTAACTTATTTTATTATGTTACTGCTTTTTTTCTGATCCCTATAACATATTAACCTACAATAACATTTGGCTAATTCATATTGTACGTGCCACAGAAATTTCCTTAGAGGTGGGTGTAAATCTCGGCCTGGCACGTACAATATGAATTTACCTATGATTTTAATAATGATAAAGTTGTTACTTAAATGCAATTTTGTTTCTATAAAACTTGTACACAATTGAAATACCTCAAAATGTAAACATCCTATTAAGAATCACCCAGTATTCCAATTAAAAAATTGTTCCAGTTGTATAATTTATAAAAGTAAAAGCAACACCACTGGCGCCGACTCCAAAGGGCTTGGGGGAGCCCGAGCACACCAAATCTTGGATTTGGGGGCTGACCCCCCCCCCCCCCCCAAAGGGCCAGAAAGGAATTTCTAATAATTTTTACATATTTTTTTTAATTGGATAAATGTATTTTGTTATTAAAGAAAAAATAAATTAGTTAGTCTCATCTTTTAGTCAAATTCTTTGAGCTTTCAAAAACATATAATATGTCTACGTCAGGAAAATTGTAATGATACATCCAATAAAGCAGTGAGAAGTAAACGTGAAACACAAAAAAATCTGGTTTTACCCTTCAGCTGCCAAGGGGTGGTGGGAGGGGGTGGGATCTACCAGAATTCTACTAAAATCATTTCTGACCACACTGATTTCTGATTTAAAAAACCGAGCACACTGATCATGTTAATACAGTTTATGCATATCCTGACTTTTCTTTGCTTGCAATCGTTCTGAACATCGATAATTTTTTATGTCTTCGAATTTAAAATTAGTAATCTGTTTCAGACATAAGAGAACATTTTGTGTCTCGTGTCTTTGTCGTTCAAAATTTTTGTGAACCAACAACCAACATAAATTTAAAACTACTGGTCTGGTTTTTATGATATTTAGATGGTTTGTCGAAAGTAACCTACAGATGGGTCCGTTTAGTTTCAACCACCGGCGCACATTAAATATGGTCAAATTGATCATTTTTCTTGATTACTTTAATTATTATTTATGTAAAGAAACAAAAAAATTATTGTGGCGATTTTTGTGTTAAAAAAAGAAGGAAATTAAATTAATAGGTCAAGAGCGTTAGCTCAAAAAAGGCCTTTAACAGGAAAAAATTCGGGGAAAGCTGAATTTTGGTTTATGGCTTTATTTTGGTCCCCTGATGAACATACTAAGTTTTCCCCCTCGAGGGAGGTCGGCGTTGGCCACCATTTTGAAAAAAAGGGACGGTTTTTGGCAAATATTTTCGTCCTCATCGATGATACGACAAAAATAGTTATTATCAAATTTGTAGGGCTTTAAATTGTCTACAAAAAAGGTTCGATATCATTATACGCTAAAATCAATAGTTTCGAAGCTATAGCGCCGCGAAGTGCGACACTTTTAGCGTATATTTACGTATTTTTACCCCTACCGGTTTTGCTTGTCATATTATTTATTGTTTCTGAGGGACAAAATATAGCCATAAACCAAAATTTAGCTTTACCCGAATTTTGTCTCGTTCAAAGTCTTTGGCGCTTGACCTATAATTAAACAGTAACAGGTTGTGAATACAAAATAATATCTTGTATTCAGAAAAGTAAAATATATATATCGTATTATGATATACAGTGAAATTCGCTAATAACGATCTTCAAGGGAATTAAAACATATCGTTATATCCGAACATCGTTGTGTATCCGATGTAAAATAAAAGATAAACGAAATAATAATGTTAATGTGCAAATGCAAATCTGCAAAGTATCAACTAATAGGATTTAAAAAAAGACACATTATAATATACAAAAATGAACATTGGAAAGCTAAAAAGCTTACCAAATTCAGTAGTTTTTTATTGAAGTATTGGACCATTTATTGGAATGTTTTTAGAACGTTAAATTTTAAACCAGTCTAGAAGAACCTATTCTACGTCTTGATGTTGTCTTAATTTGATCCTCTTGCAAGATGTAATGTCTTTTTGACAATTTTTTTTTATTTGGTCCTTCTTCCAAATGGTAGACAGGGTCGATGGACATTTATTCCTAGTTCCCGACAGAGATATTTGTTTGAAACCAGTGGCGGATTAATGGTGTCATCTAGGGGGTGGCGATCTGACCCTCCAAGGGGGTTTCGAGAGTATGGAAAGCCCTAAGGAAAGGGGGGGGGGGGGAGTTCTCAGGATTCCTCCACCCCGACTGCAGTACAATATCTTAACCGTAAGTCATAGGTGTCGGTAGCAGTTAATTATTGTAGGGTGCATATAGCGGGGGGTCCGGGGGTCAAATGAAAAAATGAAAATATGCCACGGGGGAAAAATTACACGGGGGAAAAATTTGAAAATATGCCCTCTCAAAACAGCGCTTAAATGCATTTCTGAGGTAAAATTTGATTTTAATACTTAGTCACAAAAGGGTCGTTTTTGGCTCGATTAAGTATATGGTGTAGTTTGTTGGAAAACAAGAATGAACATGAACACAAGTACATTTTTTTTAAAAAAATTGAATACAAACTTAAAAGTATAGTTATTGTAACACAATAAAAGTTGTGCACTTAATCATTCCCTTTGTATAAAATATCTAAAAAAAATTTCGTTCTAGAGAACGAAAATTTATTACAGTTTGTTACCTTCGGTAAGCTCGGAAGCTAAACGGGTATTTTTAATATTTTCGTTTTATATATCTACGAGCCGTTAACCCCATGACAACGGACCTAATTTTATATTTAGAAAAAAATAGTTAAATTAAGTAAATTAATTTAGATAATTTATTATATCTATTTGAAGACCATCGAATCAAAGCAAATACTCGTACTTATTTTTATTGGAATAAAAGCGGGTGATTCAGATTGGCAATAACAAACATTTTGCTAAAACTACGCATCTATAAATTATTTTATAAAATAAATTATCAGAATATGTGGATTTGTTTTAACGAATTAATCTATCATCGGCGTCTCTATTGAAAACTAGGACATTTTGGTGTCCCGAAAAGTGTTTTCGGGAGACAAGTTCAGGATTTAAAGTCCAAAACCGGGACAACTTCGGGACGCCTGGCGTCGTCAGAAGTTTATTATTGGGGGGGGGGGGAGGATATATTGCGGAGCCGAGGGAAAATTTTGAAAATATTACCTCTCAAAACAGCGTTTTTATGCATTTCTGATATGAAATTTGGTAGTCGTTGGAAAAAAGTGTAATCAAGGGGGGGGCGGTCGCCACCCCCGCCCCCCCCCCTTTAATCCGCCACTGTTTGAAACACCACATTCTAAACGTTTGATTATTTTTAATTTTTCCGCAATAGATAATGAACGATGATAATGTATTATTTTTAATTTTTCCGCAATAGATAATGAACGATGATAATGTATTATTCAACATCTTAACGCAAAAGGTCCGAACTGAAAGAAACCAAAATGTTAAATGAGGCTCTCCTAGTCAAGAGGAAAAACAAAACGGGCTTTTAAACCAGATGAAGAGATTCCATGAACTAAACATAATATTTAAACAAAAAAGAGTAAACTCCTGTCAGTTGCCATTCTTAGAAAAAGGAAGGGGGAAGTGGAGTGTTGTTTTGTCGGGCATTCGAGGAAAGTTACCAATATTATGTACTTATAAAAATAGGAAGTGAACTGTTGTTTCGGCGGTAAGGGTCTTCATGGAAAGATGAAATAAAATTCCTTACATCGTTATACGCTAATGGCGTGACCAAATTAATTATTACCAATTTTAATTATAAAATGAGATCGCTTTACCCGAATTATCGTTATATCCGAACTTAATCGTTGCATGTTATACATAGGAAACCAACCAAATGCATTGATTGCAATCGTTATACCCGGAATATCGCTGTATCCAGGTTCGTTCTAAGTGAATTCCACTGTATATATTTTATTTTACATATAAGATTCTTTTATTCTTATGAATTTATCGATATGGTAAAACTATTTTACTTTCTCATAAAACCAAGAAGTATTGGGATGGCCCAAAAATTCGATTTCGATGGATTTACACGTTTTGAAGTTTTTTAGTGCAAAAAAAGTGTTTTTTTTTTTTTTTTAAATATCTGCCATCTGTGCAGACGCATGGGCCGACCTAACCTACTGGGCCGATTTTTGGCATACATGTTTAGAAAAATCATATCCCGAGCCAAATTTAAGAAATTAAATTTAACTCCGAATTTGGGGGGACTCCCCCAAAAACTCAGAAAAAAATGGAACAAAAACTATTTCTCGAAAAAATTCTAAATTGTAGTCCATTTAAATACAAATCCTACCATATAAGTCGTTTTCCCGGGAAAATCTAGTTCCAAAGAAAATAGCTTTCAAAGCATGATGAGCCCCTCCAAATTTTAAAAAGTCGGCGCCACTGAGCAACACAACATCTTAAATTTTGTAATGTAAGTATGCTATGTAATGTAATGTAAAGTTTGTAAATGCAGATAGTAAGTAATAAATGCTTTGCACTTGCACATTTATTTATGAAATATTAATAATTCATTCATGAGCAAAAATCAAATAAACTTTTTTTAATGCATAATTTACATTTGAAACGTGACTATTATTACTTTAAAGCAATTTATGAGAGAAAATAAATTCTTGTTTACCAATCATCGAAGGACTTATTAGTTTTGTCTTTTAGCAAATTTTCGAAGAAAATTAAGCTATTGCAATAGCTTCAAAATTTTTGTAAAGCGAATTTTTGAAAATTTTCTCCATTGAAATCCGTTTTAGACCATTCTGAATCGATTCCTAAAATTTAACACTTTATGTATATACGCATGTATATATGTATATATATATATATATATATATATATATATATATATATATATATATATATATATATATATATATGTGTGTGTGTGTGTGTGTGTGTATCACTCCAGACGACATCTCTCCTTAGGATGAACTTAAAAATTTCAAACAAATTTTAAAATGTCAATAATATCAAAAGAAAGGATGAGTGCGTTGGCCAGAGTTTTTGGAGTTCATGTAGGGGTCAAATTTTGACTATTTAGGGTCGAAAATAGCATAAATCGTGTTTTTTACATTTTACCCCCCTCTTATATGAAGATATGACAAAAGTTTTCATAACAATAATTACTGTACTCTTAAAGAGCTTTCCAACGACATGCATCTTGAAGGGTAAATACTATTTTGACTTTTGTACCCGTACCCCTGTGTACCATTTTTCTTCTTTTTTTTTCACCCATCCAAATTCTAAACAAAAATTTTCCTATATTATTATAAGCCAATAATACGCAGCTTTCTTTGAAAATTCACTATCATGGTGCATGACTGGACTTTCTTATATAACAAGTACTTATGTTTGTAAGTAATTGAAATTGATTTAAAATTATTGGGTGTTCTTTAATCTTACTAAAACAACAGTGATGGCAAATAGGTTAGATCGTTGTTTTAAAAAAAATCATTGTAACGTAATGTTTATGTTTAAATATAGATACATTTAGTACGAGGAAATGTATATGTGCACATTTAAATGATAAATTTGAATATAATTGTTTGTTTTGAATTGATAATTTTTTATCTGCTCCCTCAATTTTTTCTCTACATTTTGAGGCTAGGACATGTTTGACACTTAAAGAATTTTGCCCGAATAAGGTTTTTGTAACATTACCCTTGAAAAATTTGTAACTATTCACATTTAAACCCCTTTTTTTATTTTTTATTAATCATGCTTGCCGGTAACAACAATAATAACACGTAGATACAACACTTGTTTGCTACTGTTATCACTCTAACATAAAATTTACTTATAATTAAATTCTTTGGTTTATAAATACCTCTGATAAGTCGGGGTCCTCTTTCAGTCTGACCTGGGCGCTTTTATTATCTTGGGAGTTCGAAGATACGAACGTTATAATGAAGCAGGACAAAATTAGAACGAATTTGACCTGAGAGATCACAAGGTTTAATGTTTTAACCGACATTTTTACTAAAAACCGATTCTAAACACGGTTTTAAATTTTACCAAATTCAAGTGTGGCGGGGTTGTCAAGTAATTTCAAAAACGGCACGAAGCGGGGGCGTAACGCTTCGACGAGACGCACATGCGTTGCGGCGCCAATTCGGAGAAGGGTAAAGGTCGGTTACACAGGTGACTTCAAAAATGTAACCTAGACTAGAGACCGGTGAGAGTTGCACGAGTGTACAGGACGCACTGACCGCTGGTACTGACTGGAGACTCTAGACTCCAGCGCTTACTTGTGGCCAAGTCTCGAACTAAGCCATCGACCTGCCCCACTTCTCTCCTAGTCTCCTGATATTTAACTGAATACTAAACCCGGCACACCTCCAAGTGAATGAATACTTCTGTCATTCGATTTCGCCTTAATACAAGTTTCGATCCAGACTATATTGAACCGAATGACGTCAGTCGCAATATTAATAGCTTTGTAAATAAATTAATAACACTATTAATGTTTAATTACCATCGTTGGTTAGTATGGATTTAAGTAACAAATTTTAAAATCTTAATTATTTTTTTATTACGTTTTTTTAATTTAATAAAACCTATATTACACCGTTATTATATTCCCTTCTTCATATTTTACCTTCCTTATAGATTTCCCTAAGTTTATTTACAGGATTAAGCTCAGACACCTGCTGTGTCTTAATTATAATTTATGTAGCCCAATTTTAAAAGAAGACGACAAGGTTCGTTCTTAAGGGAAATTTTGTATCTCTTGTAAGCTTAAGGTCTTTTTCAGAGCCTTTATATGCCAAGGAAACTTTGCTGCTTTATACATTTTAGGAAGAAAATGTTTGGTATCATAATTCTGCGGGAAGTTGATAGTATAGGGGTTGATAGTATAGTAGGGTATGAACTTGTACACCGTCCCTTTGTATCTTTGTACAGATAGATACCTCAAGAAGAGATAGTAATTATAAAAATTTAAAAGTAAAACCAATACTTAGCCGAATGGTGAGAGGTAATTTTGCCTCAAATGGTAACAGAGACAAACAATCGAGAGGAGCAAAACATCCAGACATGATTACAGGTATTACAGAAATAATGAATTGAAATAGGATTAAAATAATAATGGGTCTTGAGTTCAATGAATTTTGAAGTTTTTGTCCGGAAAAATCATACCGAGAGGCTAAATAGAGAAATTAATTTTAGCTCTTAAATTGGTAGCGCTGCCCTAAAAAACTGACGTTAGAAACTAAAACTAAAAATGATTAACAAACATTATCAAAAGGCATACATTTTATATTTTTCATTTTTAGTTTTTTAAATTGATAATAAAATAAAGGGAACAGCATAAGGCTTCAAAGGTAGAAAAAACCATAACTCCCAATTCCTGTACGTTCTGGCATTGGCAACTAGATTTGTAATCCGTGTTACATTTAGATTATTTTAACTTTATCCTAGATTGCTCGTACTCTATGAGGGTCATGCAATACATATACTATACGTATTGATTATTGATTTCTGTCATTGCAGTAAAAATGTATACTAGTAAATATGTACAGTGAAGTAAAGGCTGAAACAATGTCTCGGTTCCAAGATATGAAGCATGTTTCTGAGTCATTAGAATTTTTGAATTTAAAGACAAAAATGATCGTTTCAGAAAGATCACAATGCTTCCGTTACCTTCGGTAAGCTCGAAAGCAAAGGTGGGGAATCTTTAACTTATAAAAGCATAAAACTTTGTAACTGGGATCTCGCTAACGACGTATCAAAACCGTGCCAACGATTATGTCCACGTGTAGGGGACGGTGAGAGAAGAAAAATAAGACTAATATCAAGGGAATTGATAAGGTTTTTGCCTTGTACGGGTACAAGTAAGATGTACAAATGAAGAAAAAAATAATCTATTAGGTAAACAAAAACACGGGACGGTTTGCTCAGTGTAATAAGAAAGCGCATTGCTGGTTTACATGTCATAATAAAAAAGTGACAGCTTTCAATACACATCAACAAATCAAAAATGTAATATAAGGTTTGTTCCAACCACTCTTCAAACTGGTTTGGAACTGTACGACGCATGCGCATTTGGAAAAAAGAGTTCCAACGAGCCCAAACTCGAACTCTGACTGACTCCGACTGTTAATCGGCTGTTCCAACCACGCTCTGATTGAATCACGGATTAGTTTGGAACCAGTCAGAGCAGTCAGCGATCGGCGGCAGGGACTAGTAGTTTGGGATTGAGTTTGGGTGAACAGAAACGTAACCTTCCGATCCGCTTCATTGTTTTTGTTTTGATTTCGCTCGCCTATTATAATTATTCTCCTTTTTGCGAATCAACTGTTCTTTTTAAAATGTTTTTGTACGAATGCGACGATGAATTTTTGTGCATATAATTGGCATTTTCTAGATATTTCTGAAAAAAATAAAAATTGGGCCTATTTTCCAAGATGGACTTTTGATACTTATTCCATTTTCAAACAAATATCGAAAGAATCCGATTTATTTCCGCAATATTTCTTTCGTTAACTGGACTAAGATTAATATTTGTTTTTTTTTTTTTTTAAAAAAAGAGCATTTAGGATTATATCAATAAAAATACGAATACGAGTGTGCCGTGAGTCTACTAAAACTGGCTCACCTCAGTAAGCCCGAAAATTGTGAATTGCGTAAATCGAAATGAAATCGTGAATTCATGTATTAAATAAACATTTCTAAAATGTGTGCATGTATTTTCGTCATATCCTCTATAACTATGTAGGTTTTTCTTCCATCTTTCGAGCTTAATTAGCATTAGAAAATGAAACTTTTCTGGTGTGGCGCCCCCTTGTTGTGCGAGCCCCTAGGCGGCCTAAATCAGGCCCTGATTTAAACGACTGGCACTTATCTGCATCAACTATTGACTTATCCATCATCCATATCTTTAATATTAATAAGTTCAGGTATTTTCGATAGCACAGGAACGCAAAATCACATAAACGATCAACTCAAAAAGTTGTTCTGATAACAGTGCTAAAACCTACCACGGCAAACAGTTTGGTTCGAGAAAGGAGCGTTCCAACAAAAACGAAATCACAAATCAATTCCCAACGGTCAGTGATCGCGCATGCGCATTACGTCAATCACGGACTAATCCGAAACTGATTCGGAACTGGTGGTTGGAACAAACCTATTATTTAAAAGTGGAAAATTGTATCAAAAATGTTAATAATTTATAATGTTTAGTTTTGATAACATTGTTGGCTACTATTTTGATAAGTTATTATATCTATTTAAAGACCAACAAATCAAAACAAACCTTTATTTTTATTGGAATATGAGATTGCCTTAGCAAAAACAAATCCATCTTCGTCGTCGTCGGGACATGAATCGATTGCGAATGAAATTTATGAAACATTAATGTTTAGTTCAGATAAAATTGTCGGGCTCTATTTAGATAAGTTATTATATCTATTTGAAGACCAAAAAATCAAAACAAATTTTCATTTTTAGGGTTTCGTAGATACTTTTCGAAACCCTTATGCCGAGGGCGATTTGAAATTTGAAACGCTGGAAAAAGACTGACCCAACCACAGGAAAAATATACAGATGTTACAAATTAAATATGCGCATGCGCAATGCGCTAAAATGTGGTAAACTCAAAAATTGATAATTTTTTTTAATTTTCGAGTGGGATATCAAATGAAAGCTGCTGAAGAGTAGAATACAAATACATATATGCTTTTTTGAATTTCACATTCTTTATTGGTTTATTAGTTAAAATAAGTTTTAAAATTGCTAATTTTCTGCGCAGAAATGTGAAGTGCGTCCAAAATTTCATTTTTTAAAAATTTTGAGTGGGGTATCAAATGAAATTTGTTGAAGAGTAGGATACAAATATATATATATATATATATATATATATATATATATATATATATATATATATATATATATATATATATATATATATATATATATATATATATACAGAAAACAAACAAAACTCAGGTTTCGGTCACAAAAATCGTCTTTATGTTACAATCCCGACGTTTCGGTTTGTTTGTTCGGTTTGTTGTTTTGTTTGTTTTCTGTTTATATTTACGGTCGAGAATTTAGTCATATATATATATATATATATATATATATATATATATATATATATATATATATATATATATATATATATATATATATATATATATATATATATTTATAGTTATGTAAACGAGAAAGGTTTGTTATTATACGAGATAAGTTATTATGGTAATCCATCATCATCATGCATCATGTAGCATTAGAGTATTTAAATTCATTGGTTTCGATAACTTTCCAATGATTGTCCTATAAAACTGCCTCAGAAAGTATACTAGAAAACCGGAAAAATTAACCCTGAACTTTCGGGCCCAGTTTCACCCTAAATACGATAGTATAGGTGATCGCAGTCATAAAGTTAGTGATTTTAGACTATATAATATCTAATAATAAGTCATAAGTCGCCTATACAATATACACACATAGTCATTGTTCTATTACAATTTTATTTGAATACATATTTCTTTAAAATTGGGGTCATCTTATGAAAATAAAATCAATAACATCGTTGCTCTTTTTACACATACATCTTCTTCTTTATAAATTGAGGTCACTGTAAGGCATTTCCCAAATAAAATACAATTAAAACCATAAATAGTAAAACCATTACAGATAATAAAATAACTTAATTGTCACTGCATCAACCTTTAGTCTACTATACACATCTATATTATTAAGTCTGATTCCATATTTTTATTTAATTTTACATTTAACTGCTTTTGGAAATAAATATATACTTCATTGATACACCTAAATTACACTAAACTACGAAAAACAATAGAAATAATCCCGAAAAGCATGTATACACACACGCACACGCATATATACCAGGTGTTTCAGCTAAGCACAGACACAGAAAAGGGGGTGATACTTCATCGAATTTCCAGCAAAAATGACCTATAAACCCATGGTCTATTGACCTTGGTTTTTCTTCGATTATGATTATTTAATTTTTTCATACATTGCGTAATAACTCAGCAACTAAAAGATAATGCTCGTAATATGCAGTTTACGGCATTAGAAGGAGAAATAATTTTACATTAAAATGCCCTATTTGTTTGATCAACTCGGGGTTGTTTTCAATGTGATACATGCTACTAAAAATGAATATTTTATTTTAACAAAAGTAATGATGTAACTTTGAGCTACCACAACTTTTGAATAAGGATGGGGAACTTTCAACTAAATGGTTTGAAAAAGATATCAAAATGAAAAATTTTATGAATTTTCACTCGTCCCACCCTTTCATTCAAAAGAAAAACACCGCTTATAACTTTATTAAAAAAATCATATCTTTAACAGACTTAATTCACCTTCATGCTTTAAAAAGTTTTATTTATGACAAATTATTAAAAAACTTAAATCCTATAAAATTAATTAGACAACTTTGGTACACAGCAATACAACCTAAAGATTGCTTTAGCACTATTGTTGAACATGAAAATCAGTTAATATTTAAATACCATTCATTAACATATTTAAAAGGGCTCACAGAAAAGATTGCAGGGACATTCAAACAATTTGATTTTCGGAAATTAAGTTTGGGATGAAACCAATTGATAAAATTAAATTAAGGATAAAGTGCCAAAGGAACAAGAAATGGGTTTTATATACGTCGTCCCGTGTTCTAATAGTACCTAATAAGAAATATATTGGAGAGTCACGGCAAACCTTTATAAACAGAATGAAACAACACGAGGGAGATGTTAGGATTAAAATAGCTACTACTGGCCTAGCCTTTCACGCCTTGGAACTTAACCACATACCAAATTTTAATAAAACCAAAATACTTGAAAAAGAAAGCAATAACACAAAAAGAAAATTACTAGAGACAGCATTTATATCTAGTTACCCTGACAATATGGATTTTAAAACAGACACAAAAGAACTAAATTTTATCAAGGAACAATTTTTATTCCGAAATATTTAAATCATTGAATATTAACTAAAATTTAAATTGAACATTTACTACTAGATTAATTTTTGTAAAGTAACTTTTATCTCTTTTATTACATTTTTGTATTATATTTTATAATTTAAAATTTTTACTTTATATTTAATTTTGAAAGATGGTTAGTGAAAATAGTGATTTAATTGAGAATAATTATTATTATTATTAAATAATTATAAATATTTTTGTTTTTATTTATTAAACTTCTTTATTATTTATTTGTAAATTAAAAATATTACAACATATATCCTTACTAGCATAATCTTGTTAAAATGTTGATCTTATATATTTTTATAAATTTTAATTATTGACCGTACTGTACATGTACATTTATTTTTAGTACTATTTTAAATTTAATCATGACAAACTCTCTTTGAGGAATTTTAAATTTTGTATCAAACTGAACCCGGAATTAAAACAACATGTGATTGAAAATGACCTTAAAAACGCAGAGAAGGATCGAAACGTTTTACCAGATATATAAATGAAAACCAACATGTTTTGATTATATTTATTCAACACCTAATGAATCCATCAAAAAATAATTTATAAGTGATATAATTGTTTTATTTTAATAAATAAACCCAATTTTAATTGTTAAAATAATTTTTCATTTTTGAAGTACTAATTATAATTGTATTGAAAATATTTGGTCACTAATTGGTTATAGAAAGTTTAATTGTAAATAATTATAGTAAAAGGAATATAGAGTTTAATTGATTAGATTATACCGCATTACTAGTAAGAAGGTAAAATGTAAATGATGTTGGATATTTATTTATAGATAAAGCTGGATATAAAAAATATAAGGTCAGTCATGGGCAGTGTTTCCACTTGCCTCAATAAATTTTCCCCTCACCTTTAACCAGATTTCCCCCTTTTTCCCCTCACATTATTTTAAATTTCCCCTCATTTTCCCCCCTCGCCTTTAAAATGTTTTTATACCACTTTACGAGAAGTTTTTTTTTTTTTTTTTTTTCAAATTGCAAGCATTGTTTGATAGAGAACGTTATGTCGTAAGCAATATTATTCTATAATAAATAACAATACACAATACACATTAGTATCATCTTCATAAAGTATAACAGAGAAGGTGATGCCCAAAGGCTATAATTTTATTAGTACTAGAAAGGGCAGATGATTCAGAGGCACCAATAATTTATTTCCTTATTTAACTAATTTATTTATTTATTTAACTAATTTTACATTTAACAAATATTTAAAATATACAGGGTGGTGGTCCCCTATATGTGAAATCTACTGTTTTTATACTTTTGCCCCCACATAGGGGGCAAAATATTGGAGTTATAAAAATGTTTGAAGTAAAAAATATTATTTTTTGCTATAGATTAAAATCTTCTATCAAACCACCCTGTATAAGAAAAATAATGTAAACATAATAATCAGAGATCAGAGTGAATAACAACGAGATAACAAAAAAAACAAAACAGATTATTTGAATACTAATCTCGATCTCGGTCTGTGTACAAATACCCAGGTTAATTCACTTACCCTTAACCTAACAAGTAAATAACTGCGGGTCATGTGTAACATTTTTTTAAATTTTGTATAACTAGTAAAATAATAAATAACTGATAAAATAAAATAAAAATTGTACAATTTTTTTTTTTTTATTTATGAAATAAATAAAAGGTTGTTTCCAATAGATGTCTATTTTTCCCTCATTTTCCCCCTTTTTTATTCTTCCCCTTTTTTCCCCTTCAAGATGCTTGTAATGAAGACCCTCGAAAGGGGAATTTCCTCTCAATGTGTCATGGATCAGATCCCTGTGTGTGAAGTAACTCACTTCCTTGGTTTTGATAGTAGTGTTGGCATTGTGTGACGAATTACTTTTTTAGTAATTACTTTTTAATATTGACTTCTTTCTACAAGACTCTTAAATTTTATGTTTTTTAAAATTTAACTAATGTGGTAATTATATACAAATATGACTAATTATTGGTAATTAATCTTTTAAAATGTTGGTTATTCAAGTAAAAGATCTTTGTAATTTTATTTTTGTACAGGTTTGAAAATGTTCCGATCTACAAAACCCTACAAAAGTACTTGGACGCAAGTACTGCTCTGTGAGTTTTAATATTATTATTTAATTAAACCTATTATAATGTACGGGACAAAACACAGTACCACTGTATAGTGATAGTGCATAATATAATATTAGTTCTTCAAACGTTGTGGTCCCAAGAATGAAGAAAATGAAGTAAGAAATGAAGTAATTGTTTAATTCACCCCTCAAGACCCATCACAAAAATTATAATATTAGTTGTATGTAATCATGACCAACTGCGATAACGAAGAGTTTTTTTTCCTTATTAATTAATGACTAGGCGTGTAAAATCATAATTTGTCAATTTTGAAAGTCTTTCTTTTTACAATTACAAAACTTTTAATTAGGGTGGCCCAGTGACGGTATTTTTTTCTCTAAAAGGGTAAACGTATCGACATGGACGATAATAAAAAAAAAAATAGTACCTTACAGTAATGAAAAACCTTCTTTTTTCTGGCGGCGAAAATTATAGTACCGATAGTAAAAAGGGTAGTACCGGGGCTGCGTAGTGACTAAAATTTAGAAATTTCGGTCTCATATTTGATCAATTGATCACCCACAGGAGCATAAACATATTAATATCTATATAAAACTATAATAATCTAAATTATACAATTTTCCATTCTGCTTTTATCAGTGGTTTAGTTTTTGTGTCATTGAGTTTAGAAAGCGAATCGTAAAATGTAAGTGTAAGGATTAACATAACACATTTGTCTTATTAATTGCTTCCCACACACTTTTAGTTCTAAAAAAAGTTTTTTATTCATGTATATGTATGGTAGTTTTAAATAAATACAGTTGACTTTAACCAGAAGTTCACTTAGAAGTTTTAAGTACATTTTATTATTAAAAAAAAAAAAACTTCTATACTTATTAAAATGAGAAAGTTACACATTCTTCCCTTAGGATTTAGAATGTATGATGTATGTATAAGATGCTTGTAATGAGTAATGTGTATGATGTACGTATGAGATGCTTTAAACCTCAAATACATACATAATCAGTAGCTTTAGTTTCATACTAATATGAAAGGTATATGCCGAAAAGAAGAAGTATTTCAGTAAGATTTAACAAAAAAAATCGGGTACGGGGTACCTCGGAACTTTTCCTCACTTCGGAGGCCACCAAAGTGGCCTCTCCTACTGCTTCGCAGCAGGAGGAAGCAGCATTTGACGTGGTCAGTACTTGGATGGGTGACCGTTTTGAACAAACTGATTTATTATCATTCTTCAAAAAACCTTATTTTTAATACATATATGTATGTATTTAATTTAATTATTTGAAGTTTGGCGGTGTTTTGATAGATGTAAACAAACTTTGACATCATCAAAATTATCGCACTAATAAATAATTATATTCGCTTATAACTTTTAAACTAATTAATGGAATTTCATCGGGGTTTTTTTATATTTGTTCTTTATTTTTTTCCGGTTCCAACGATATGCTATACGTCAAAAACCTATTTATACTTTCGGTATTATTAACCGTCAAAGTTTAAAAAATCAAAAATTGATAACTTCAAAATAGCGGGCAATATTCAAAATGAAATTTTGTGGGCTTGTTTGTCATACAGAGAGGTACATTCGTGCCAAATTTCAACTCGATCAGGACCATTTTCGATTTATTACGATTTTTTTTAAATTTTTGACTCAGCAAAGTCGGTTCAAGATGGCGGAAAAATTTGATTTTCCGGGCGGCACCACTACAGGTAAGGACTGATTTTTCTGCCAAGTTTCAACTCTCTAGGTTAAATACCTTGGGCGCTACGATGATAACACACATACACACACACATACATACGTCATGCTGAAAACCACTCAGGAGGTCTTAAAAACACCTAAAACGGATAATTCCGTTGAAATCTCGAAAAAAAAATTGTTTGGTGAAAAAAATACTTTTCCTACTATTAGTAGTGAGGAAAAGTAAAAAGGGCCAAGTTGTACGTAGCTCTTAAAGGGAATCAAATAGAGTAATGTAGAAGGGTCTAACATTAAAACGACAAACCTCTTCTTGACTGGCAACTTAAATAGAGGTTTCTCGGCAACTTTCCAAAACACAGAATTAAAGGGCGACTTGCACAACTTAAGTAAAACTTGTAAGTAATTTAATCCGTTTTAAATCTATCTACGTATTTTTATTCGATTACAGTGGAAGAATTTAATTTAATGCCCTCTCTGAAAAAATATCTAATCAAATTCAAATAATTGTAAGCATCTCTTACATGAAATTCCAGTTGTTTTCTTGATCCTCCTTACCCCCCCCCCCCCCCTGAATTTAATAAAAAGGAAGTAAAAATATTAATAGTTCATCCAGTGATAATATTCCGCTGTATACTTAGTTATCAATATGATTTGCATCAAGGTAAAATTTTGATATTAGTCAGCTAGCGTGGTGAGTTCCAGAAGGCTCTATCGACTAAGGGAGCAAATAGCGTGCAAGTCTGGCCTACTTGCCTAGATCAATATTATATTGTAGTTACCAGATCTCCTCGGAATTCTCGCACGCCAACAAAATCTACATATACTCTGAAATTAGAACAATGGTTTTCGAGCAGTCTGTTAAAACTCCTAAACCCTATTTTCGAGGTCGGATAGAATAAGAACAAAATCAAATGTATTTTTACTCTCGCGAAATTATTGGCGAGATCATGAAATTTGAAGAAGGAAATAATTTCAGAAACTATGCTCGTATTTATTTATTTTTTTTTAAATTTTAAACTAACTTGATTTAGAAATGTAGTGACTCAAATAATATTTTCAGTATATACCTACTTTATTGGTGATTACTCTTTCTCTTTAATGCCGTTTAGTATTCAAATGATTAGATTAATTCCAATGTTTATGTACCTACATATTTACACAAAATTATAAGCTAGAAGAGGAGAGAAGAAATTTTGAGGCAGTGGCTTAAAATTTAAACTGAAAGGGGGATTTTGATAGGTACCTTCTAAGCTTGGATGTGGAAGAACTTGAAAGGAGGCCGACAATGACATGGAAATGTATCCAGTATCCATGATATTAATGGTTATGTTTCTGTTTCTAACGAGATTATATGGAATATGGAATTTACTCATATACTCCAATATTAAATTAATAACAGTGGCGTAACTAAGGTATACGGTACCCCCCGCAACTTTATAGGATGCGCCCCTATAACTTTAAAACTTCAACCCTACTTCTCTCACTTGGTCTTCGAGGACAGATGGAGTGGGGACGATAAAGATGAAATAATATGTTTAATGAACTCAATATTGCGTTTTGTTTATGGACTACATTTTATAAGTTTTTAATAAAAATCGTCTGAACCGTTTTCGATAAATAATTTTTTTGTTCAGAGTTTTTTTTTTAGGTGTTGTTACCATAAATTTGGAGTTAAAATTCATTACTCGATCATATTATTTAGTATGATTTTTCTGTGAGCTTGTATGCATAGGTTACTACATTTTTTGGCACCCCCTTAGAGCAGTCCCCTCCCCCCACGATGCGGGGGTGGCAGGGGCGCTATTTACGCCACTGATTGATAGGTTCATAGTCAGACTGGTTTCGACCACTTTAGTTCGAAATCAGTTTACTTTAATGACGATGAATGTAGTAATGATGGTAATTCGGAAATACTTCAACATATATTGTAAGAATGCGAGAGGGAAAGTTTAAATTAATACGATATTATTTCTGGGTTAACTTAAAAATTCCATTCAAATTTTATCAAAATGGGACTGGCAGTTTTCAAAACACGATTGAATGACAGGCAGACATGGAATCAAACATTAAAAAAAGTTGAGGAAATATTGTAGTTAATGGAAATTTAAAGTAGTTGGGTGTATACGACAAAAAAGTATGTCCTTTTTTTAATTCAGTTTTATTCTCTTTTCTCATGGCACAACAAAATTAAAAGAAAAATTCTTTAAAAAATATTTAATTTTAGAGAAAAATAATATGAATTTTAATAAAGAACAAATTTAGTTTATAAACTTATTGTCACTGGAAAATCTTGAATTTCTATTCGCCTTTAACATTGTCTCTCCAAGTATGCGGTTTTTCGCTTATAACACCCTCGAAAATAACAATGGCGTGCGGCAAGGGTTTTTTAAATAGGTTGAACCTCCCTCTTCCTACGGCCTTTTACGAAAAAAGTCATTAACCGTGTAATAAAAGTTAAAAGGGTCTGAGTTACTTATGCGTGATATTTAAAAGACTGTATTAGTTTTTTTTCTAAACATAATCTCATTCTGAAGATTAAAATACTAAATTTTAATACAAAAAAAAAATACAGATATATTTTATAAAAAACAACTAATTAGTAAATGTTAAACAGAGCTTTTAAGCTTTGTAGTCAAAACATATAAATAAAATAATGATGCAATTATACAATAGGGAATACTTAAAAGAGCTGAAACTAGGATTCTCACAGCTACCGACAGCAATACTTTCATATCCAGATATTTTAGAAGAGTTTTGAGGATGATTTACAGAGCATAAGGCAGGAGAAAGGTTGGATCAGCCAACTGATAAAGGAGGAACAAGGAACACTTTGAAGTTTTTTTTTTTAAAAAAAAAAAAAAAAAGGTTGAACCATATCTAGCGCAAGAGTAAGGATATAAATCCATTTACAACAGCTAAGTCAAGATTGCACACAAGGAGAAGGATTAAACGACCATGCAACAGATTAATGAAATCTATAACCAGGATTTTGACATTAAGAGGCTGGACAACCAAAGTATGTATATGGTAAATGAACAATGGTCAATGCCCACCACAGGTTACAGCGCCGAATAAAGAGAGAGATCTAATAGTTTAATACAACTTGGAGCAGAAACTATGATGGCCAACTATAATTTGATAACTTGAATGCCAATGAATTGCTTAACTTTGAGATCACGGATCACGCTTTATGGCTTTATTATACATTATTCACAATAAGTTCCACAAACTCGAACTAAAAATTTCGGGGTCAATGAAGCACCATCTCGTCGAACAAAGCAGGCACAGACAGTCCTTGCATAATCTAAAACTAGCTGGATTCCTAATAACTAATTGATTCCAACAACTCAAGGAACAATTTTATATAGCAAAGGATGTTTCCTTGTAAAAAACCCTCTCCCTCTGCTAAAATTAGAATTATGTTAGTAAATATATGCTTACATTCTAAAGAGAAGCTTTTACCCAAGAATGAACGTCCGAGTTTCAGAAGATTCCTCTGGGCTCAACTCAAATTATCATACTATTTAAATTTTATTTTAGCATGTCAAAGATGTGGTGATAATTATGTTAGTCAGTGGCAGATTTAGGGGAGGGGGGGGGGGCATGACCTCACATTGTTAGGATTGTTACAAAGAAAAAGCGTACGCAAGAGTTTGTGTTGATTGTTATTATTACACACTTTAAAAATGCAATAGAATTTGATATTTTCCTTCATTTTGCATACTAATAATCATTGTAAGATAACTATTTGTATTTTGGGAAGAAAGTACTGTATATTACTTCAAATGTAATATTTATTACTTTTTTGAACATAGTATGTTAGTAAGTTTTTGTGCTGTATGTCTTAAAATGCGCTAACATAAAATAACATTTTATCTGCTTACTTTTTAGTTTTCAATATTTCATTATTTGTATTTTGTTTCTTATACATACGTTATTTGCCTACATTAGCCTGTATAATATTTGCTATTTCTGAAGTATATATATCAAACTTCTTTTTTCTAATGTAACTCTAGTATATTGGGTTTATGTATTACTATGTATACGACATTGACATTGAATTTTATTTTTGCTGCATATTTCAGCTACAGTCTTCGCACAACTAGAATCGACGCGTTGACAGCGCGGGAAAAACTAGCAAAAGGGGGGACGAGCCAATGAGAGCTTGAGATTTTCCCGGACAAAAGGTCGGGCCAACTGGGCAAAGATAAATGTCTCTAGTGGAGGGGGGAGAGGCCCTCTGGATAAGAGTATAAGAAGGCTTCGTAGTGGCTTTATTTTTTCCCCCAGAGAGGTTGGCCAATCTGTGTGTCACTCAATTTCCCGCGCTGTCAACGCGTCGACTCTAGTTGTGCGAAGACTGTAAACATTATTTCTAAAATTAAACACTGATTTGTTTTTTTGTGTAAAGATGTTTTTGAGACGTTTATTTTACACAAATAAACAAGTGTGTAGTATGTAATTATTTTCTTGATTTTCCCTTACAAGAGGGGGAAAAATTGTCCCCCTCTTGTAATTTAACAAATTTCATGTGTTTAATTATAAATTATTTTCTTACACGATACTTATGCAGCAAAATAAGCACCCAACATAAATTATTTAATAACTTATTTAGTAAGCCCCTAAGATAACAAATAGTTTTATGTAAATGCTTATAACCTTTACCAATAAATTATTTTCATATTTTATGCAATATTTAATGTATGAGGCATTATGACACAAAATTCTTTTAAATTTCAAATTGGCAATAGTAAGTAATTTATTCCCTATTGTTAAATTTCTTAACATTATCTTAAAAAGTCTAAGAATTTTTTACATTTCTTACCATTCCCATTTTGTCTGTCGTAACATTATAAAAATTAAAAAATCCCGTCAAGTACTTGCCAGCCAGTTACTAAAAGGGTTTCTTCGGTCATAAGAATTCATAAGTACATTATAATTTTTTTTTTTTAAACAAAAATAATATGTATAAAAAGTTTCACTTTTAAGAAACAAAGGTGTGCATATATTATCCTTTACTATCTTCGGTATGCACTTATTTGGTTCTTTTAGGGGTAAAATGGCCGCTATATTGGAAACACGATATATTGTTGAGAACCAAATTTCATTACTTTTAAAAATCGAATTTAAATTTTGGGGCTCCCGAGTTACGGCCCCCTAAAATTTTTTATATGAAGTCCCGGAAATATCATTGGACCCCAGAGATGCATATTTCTGTATTTTTTGGCCTTATTTTTAGGACCTGTCCTTATGGGGAAGCGGGGAGGGACATTGTTTTTAAGTTTTGTTTTAATTTTTTGGGGGGCAAAATGGCCGCCATTTTGAAATGACGATATATTTTTGAGAACATAATTTCAATACCTTTAAAATGATACCCAACTTCGAATTATCAAATCACAAAAGTAAGTCCGCAATAGTTTTTATGTTTTTGGGGAAAAAAGTTGAACTTGTATACCAAATTTCAAGTCTATGGCTTCAGTAGGTCGGGAGATATTCTCCAAGATGCGAAGGACGGACGAACTACCAAAAGAATAATGGTTTCTAGGACGACATCGAAACCCTAAAAATGAAATTTTATGATTTTAAGATGTGTTTTTTTGTTTTTAAGATGTGAAATTTAAAAAAAAATTAAAACGGTAGTGACCACCACCCCATCTTGATGCTAAATCCGCCTCTGATGTTAGTGAGGAAACATAATTTAAATGGCACTTTTTTAGATTGTTACTCCCCTTGTAAAAAAAATAATTAGGTGTCGCGGGACACCCGGTAGGAACGAAGTTCCCTATATTTTTCATTAAATATAAATTATAAAATCACACTGCTAAGTACGTATGCGTTATACACTACTTATATACATGGCGGAGTTAGAAAAGAGACATGACAAAATTAAAAGTAACTAACTGTTTGTACCAAGCGGAGTTAAGGCAAAATTAAAAGAAAAACATTATTTGTATCATTAAAGCAAGCATCTTACCTTACAATAAATATGTTTTGAATATTGAGAAGAAAGTTAATCATGATGAGTTTATAGTTAAAGAGTATGTTTGTAGTTGTAGAAATAGGACTGTTTTCTACCTACCCGGTCTACTAATTTAAAATATTATAAAATATACCTCTTCCCTACTCAAAAACTTTTGCATGTATAAGGTTGAAATTTTACATGCCTGTTTCAATTGTACTTTAGACGATGTGAATGAAGTTTTATCCAAATCGTTATGTTATAACGTAAGATATCGTTAAAACGTTGTTTTCTTTGTTTTGAACGTTTAGGTCCGCTTTAATAAATTTAGCGATATTTATCACTTCATAGCAATGTTGGTGTTCGTTTTACTAAAAAAAAATATTTAAATAAGTTGTTTGTCTCATTACATAGATGAAGTTAGAATTTTTTCCCGTCCTACAATTACAATTTTAAATTTGAAGCTTACGTTCACGCGAGCGATGCGCGTGAACGCTTGGGCGGATAACGTTATCCAACGAACTCAGCCTGGGCATTGGTAAAATGAACATGTGTACCAAATTTCAACTAACTCGGTCATCTTTTACTCAAGTTATCGTCATCGGTAGATTTCGTGACGTTAGTTTTGTGACGGTAATTTTGGTCGTTTTTTCGGATTCACTCCCGGGCTCCAGAACGTGTCATAAGGAACTTCGTTCCAAAAATAAAATACTTTTACTGAAGTTGTTTTGCCGTAAATGAAATCCAAATTCCAAATTTCATGATTCTACTAAAATTTGTTCCGGAGATATTGTAATTTATCATGAATTGTAGTTACAATTTAAGTCAGTATTTATTAGTTTGTTTATTGGCCTTATTCGTAATCTGCGACTCTAAAATCCCGAATTTCCGGGGGGCGTTAGTTCCGTTAAACAGCCTAGGTCATTACAGGCTTATAGCTGATATTATTAATTAAGATAAAACAGGTATTATGAATGTAGTTTTTTTTGTTACAACCCTGTTTCAGGGATTTTTTTCTCCCTTTTATAGATTTATATTGCTTAAAGTTGTAGTTTCTCAGTGGGACACAGGTGATCTGAGGATCATTTTAATTATTACTTTTAAAATTGTTAAAAAATAGGTAACATTTTAACGCAAGCAAGGACTTGAGGTTAGTAAAAAGTAAATTATTTTGTAAAGTGATTTTATAGTACATTACGCGTCGAGTGCGGAAAGTAGCATTTGGCATGAGAGTGTGGAGTTTGCACCTGAGCGATAGCAAGGGTAATAAAACCACAAGAGCAATGCAAAATTCCGTTTTCGCACGAAGTGCGTACCGTACTTTATCTACGATTGTTAGACTTAAATAATAAATTCAGAAAAATAGTTATTTATGTCACTAGGCAGCAAAATTCCATTTTGCTAAGTTTTTTAAGTTTTGTTCCGAGCCGAAGGTGAGGATAGACTAAACAAATTTACTGCTGAGGCGAAGCCGATGCAGGAAATTTACTATTTTACTGACGAGGCGAAGCCGAGTCAGGAAAATTACATTTTGACTGACGAGGCGAAGCCGAAGCAGGAAAACGTTAATTACCTGTTGAGGTGTAACCGAAGCAGGTAATCTTTAAACGAGTAAGGAATGTTTCCTTTGCTGCATAGTTACATACAATATTTTATCTACTAACGGCAGAAAAATTACACTAAAGAATTTAGTACCTGATTTAGAGGGCAATAAACTATCCTTGTATGATGTTGCAATATTTGCAATTTCGGGTGGCGTGTTATCAAACAAGTCTTCAACGTCTTGCACAACATTATCATCCATATTTTTATTTAAACTTCAAAAACCTAATTAACAAATTTATCAAAATAATAACAGAAAACTATTAAATTATTATAATCTTTTTTTGATGGATAAAAGATTTTAAGCAATGAAAGTTGTAAAAATCGAATTGATGACTCGAAAGTTTGAGTAAGTGTAATGACTCGAAAGTTATAAAAAAAACAATCAGTGTTGCCACTTTTCTTATTAACAGCTGTTTTTTATATCAATTTAAAAAAAAAAACTGTAAAATAATAATATTAGTTTTATATTATTATAATTTTTAAAGGTATTTTCAAAAAACATATAAATATTTAGCAGAATATTACGCTTAAATATCCAAAAAAGAACAATGTGGGATCATAACCTGAGATGTAGTAACTTTACCTTAAAATTTGGCAGCCTGTTTGTTGTTTTGCTGACACTTTAATATTTTGCTGCGTGTTTTTTGGACATGTTACAAAAGAATCAAGAAAAATGACCTTTTGCAGAATGAAAACAGTACAACAATGCCTAATTTTGCTGCCGTGAGTAGATATAAAAGAAACTTCCTGTATGCAAGTTCGTATTTCTCTTTTGATAAAGATGACATTGATTCATTAGATGTATTTTGTGCCGAATTAATTATTTCGGGACACGTATTATTCTCCTTATAATCTGTTAAATCACTGATTGTTTTTCACAATAAACTCGATATAAACAGTTACTTTTATTAAATAAACAGCAAATTAGTTTTATCTACGATTGATACGAAATAAAAACATTATATCTCTGTTTAGATGCGTAGAAAGTGGTTATTTACGTACTTTTATTCATTGCGCATGCGCATCTCATAGTTCTGAACAATTCCTCTTCTTTACCACGCTAGCGCGGTAAAGAAGAGGAATTATTCAGCTTTACGTACAATTAGCAATCGTAGATAAAGTACGGTACGCAACTCGTGCGAAAACGGCAATTTGCATTGCTTGTGTGGTTTTACTACCCTCGCTGTCGCTCAGGTGCAAACTCCACACTCGCGTGCAAAATGCTACTTTCCGCACTCGACGCGTAATGTACTATTGTTAAATGTAAACAAACTCGCTAATCCTACGTAAAGGAGAAGAATTCTTCTTTTTTTCCACCCTAGGGCGGTAAAAAAGAGGAATTCTTCAGAATTATAAGACACGCATCAATACAAGTCGTACGTAAAGAATCACTTTCTACGCATCTAAACAGAGATACAATGTTTATATTTCGTAACAATCGTAGATTAATTTTTTTATAATGTGTAAGTTATAGCTTTATTAATGTAAAACATTTTTTTTTTTTATTTTAGATCTGATGATGCCCGTAAGGGGTGAAATATAACCTATTTTTAATAAACCAATTGTTAATTTTACTCACCTGTATGATCTATAAAACACTTAATACAGTAGTAATTTTCTTTTTCAGGTGCTGAATCCGAATTTCAACTTTGCAACCTTGTAAAAGTGATGTGTTCTGAGAAAAGAGTGAAACAAATGCTATGCTTCAGTATTTTGCTTACAGTTAATTCGCATTCACAGAGGAAAGGGAACCTATACCTATAGTAAACTATATTAAATTGTCTACAATTAATGTGTCTTAAGCTGTTTTTGGTAAAATCACGGTTTAGGGACTAAAATTTGACAAAAATGTTAAAATCAGCTAATTAACTGTTATTATTTTAGTTTCTCGCTTGGAACTAAATACATACAAAAATAAATTGCCTATAATTTTGGTCTCTTGAGTTTTTTCCTCAGACGAAAAGTTTAGGCGCTAGAGGACTTAGCAACTTTGTGTATACAAGACGTAGCTGCTAAGCCATGAACAAGTCATAATGATTCAATGTTGCCGGAGTTGCTTGGCACTGGCACTTAAAGGTCCAGTTAATTCGCCGAGAGTATACCACCAGGTTAAGCTGAACCTGGTGGTATACTCTCAGCGAATGCTGTCATGCTGCACCTTTTGAATGGGCAAGAGTGGCTTTCCCTGTTGTTGTTCCCTGAATTGGCAAGGAAGTTCTCCTGAGGTACTGCAGGCACCATTGTGTCACTGAACATTACTTGGATGGATTTTTTTACTTGACCTCCTCAAGCACGCCACAGTTTTAGTACTTTGGTCATAATCAGGATATCCATAAAAAAGTACGACAGCAATTGATTTGTATTTAAAAAATATAATGCCGATAGTGACGAGAGAGTGGTAGATCCTCTAATGATCAACCACTGACACAAACTATGGCAGCTACAAGGCAAGGTAGTTTAATTACTAGGTACATACTCAAAAATACAACTATTCATCCTTCAAAATCAATCTTAAGTATTATGCTTTTCTTTCTTTTGATCTTTCAGATGAGCAGCCTCACCCTTCTTCTGACGAGTATTATGAAATATATGAGAAAGATGAGCAGCCCAGACCTTCTAGAGCCAGTGCCAAGCAATTTTCGGTAACATTGAATTATTATGAGTTGTTCATGGCTTAACCGCTACTTCTTGTATACACAAAATTTCAAAGTCCTCTAGCACCTAAACTGTTTGTCTGAGGAAAAAACTTAGGAGACATAAATCATTATAGGCAATTTCAGTGGCGGCGCGTGATCTATTTAATTGGGTGGGCTAAAAAAGCCCACCCTGGGAGGGGGGTGTCATGCAGGGGATTCTTGCTACAATTACGACACTGAGTGTGATGCTATAATAGGTCCTAATCCTATTAAATATCTGCAAAATTATGATGGTACGAGATTTCTTAACATGTGGAAAACAGCTAATTGATGCTGTATTTGATCTCATGATCAATTAATCAACAGTACCATGAGAATGTATAAATAAAGAAAATGTTTAACTATATACAAAAAAAAATGCGTAAAATGTTATCGAGAACTTACGTTACACAAACTTCAGTTAGACTGTTTTATCTTTTTATAATTTGCATTATTGTTTTAAATTTAGCATCAAAGTGATTTGCTCAATATATTTTATAATAAAAAGACCATAAACTTAATTTATAATTGCAAAACAAATGGGAAAAGTATATAATATATTTTATCTATCCCACCACTGCTATATGGTAGAGAGAATATAAACTAGTTTTCAAGCCCAGTAAAACCTCTCTATTCTACCATCTTGCTCGGCGCGAGAGTTCGGGCTTAGCCCAAGACCCCTTCATATTTCTGCGATTCTAGCCGCGCGTAGGGGATGTTCCGCACTCAACATGCCCTACCCCTTGACCCACCGCTCGGGCATCACCGTAGGTATTAACTTTTTGCCCGGCTTGCCGCGCTAATAACCTTGGCCTCCAACCTCCTACCTCCGCGAGATTTCTATATGCTATGCTTTTCTACTGCTTATTTTAAACGATCTGGATCTACATATTACATACAATTGTACTCTATGAACACTAAAACTATATATATCTAATGTATGTATTTATTTGTGTTGACAACTAAACAGTTTTTCTTTTCTAAATAAATAAAATAAAATAATTTATATTTTTTTATTTATTTTTTTTTTTTCTCAATAAGTTGGTGGGGCTAAGCCCCATCTGCCCTTAAGGACGCGCCGCCACTGGGCAATTTATTTCTTTGTCAAGGGCCACTTTTTTACTAAAAGTTTGTACTTATTCAGTTCTAAACGAAAAAATAAAATAATAACAGTTAATTAGCCGATTTTAAAATGTTTGTGCTTTTATCTCATAAGAAACCTTTTGCATTATTTTTGTGTAAATACAATTTTATACTTTTTTTGCAATCTCTCAATTTAATTTTTTTGTAACCTCTCCCTCCAGAAAATTCGGGATTTTAGAGTTGCTGATTACAAATGAAGGCCAGTAAACAAAATATTGAATACTGACTTAAATTGTACATGCAATTCACGATAAATTACAATATCCAGAACCAATTTTAAGTAGAATCATGAAATTTGGAATTTATCTTTCTAAGTAAAACTGTTTTGAAATGGCCTATTTGTTACAAGATGGCAGTTGTATACTTATTTAAATCATGCTCCCTCACTAACATAAGTATCACCACATATTTGAAATGCTAAAATAAAATCTAGCTAAACAATATACACATATTTAATTTGTTTGTTCTTTTCTACATGATAATCTAGTAAATTCAACTTATTAAAGTTTGACTCTTCCACAAAATTGCATTAGGAGAAGGCTGTATTACATATTATTCAACTAATGTTTTATAATAATTTTCTTTTGGAGAACATCACCATAAAAAGGAAAGAAAGAGAGTTAGATTGAATTGTGACTAGGCCTATTGAGAGTATAGTATAATATTGCAATGTAGTAAAGGCTGGAACTCCAAGAGGGGACTCTGCCTAGAGGAGCATCGATATATCTCGAAGTAAAGTCGATGGTTAGTTTGAAACTTCGACCCAAGATCTATTTTTCCCCACTCTCTCGTCTTTCCAACATTAATATAACTTCTATTTTTGTTTCTGCCTCAACATTACATTATTATATCCAAGAGTCAAAGGAATTATAAAGAACTGGCAAACAAAAAGGTAATTTTTAATCTGTTTGACAAACATGAACCTATACACAAATTATCAATTCTAAACTTTTTATTTTTATTTTTTTGTTTTATTTAGTACAAACTACACATTGCTTTTATTAGGGTATCAAGATCTACAAGTTCATTTGTTCTAGGATACAAAAATACTATAATAACCATACACAAGACAATCACTGAAAATATAATACATTTTACATTCTTAGTACTATTGATGCAATAAAGTGATTTCATTATATTTGAAACTATAAAAATATAAATAATATGGAAACAGAAAAAAAGGTATATATTAAAATAATTATAATTAGGTAATATCAAAATAATTGTTTAATTTAAATAATATTCATTTAATACATCCTTCATTAATAAGCAAGGGGGAGAAAAACAGAATACCCGTTTACTTCATGTGTAGTATTAGACATATTTTAAATTTAATTTAATTAAAAATCACAGAGGTAATACTCATAGTCAAAGGCAGTATTAAAATTGTACTTTTGTAACATTCAATAAAGGATTAGAATATATTATCTAATTATATTGTTAAATACCGATGAATCAAATTAGATTTCATATAGTAAACACATTATACTTTTTAACTCTGACAGCTTAGGAAAATCGAGAAAAAAAATGGGAGGAGAGTGAATGAGAGCTTGAGATTTTGGTGGGTAATAGGTCATTGCCCGACCTATTACCCGGCAAAATCTCAAGCTCTCATTCACTCTCCTCCCATTTTTTTTTCTCGATTTTCCTAAGCTGTCAGAGTTAAAAAGTATAATGTGTTTACTATAGTATAAATAACTTTGTTTGTTTTCAGGAAAAACAAACAAAAAAACTTGATGTCCATAAAATAGTCTTAATATATTGTCATTTAGTACATTGTTCTAACAGGACACCACAAGATCCTTTTACTATCTTATGCTACGGTAAAAATATGGAATATGCACCACTTGGAATTGCCCTTATTATTTTTTTTTTTTTTTAAACTATGATTTCTGAAATGGGAAGTGGATTGTTTATTGTTTAACATGAATAACTGTAGAATATTATATCCTCACAATTCATTCTTATTAAATCTAATCTTTGAGCTACCCTGAAGTATTAAAATTGTCAATGATGGCTTAACACATTTTGAACTAGCAAATCTTATGTCTAGTTAAAATCCACAAAAGCTTCAACACCAGATGAATCCACCCCTCCAATGTAGCTCAGTTGTATTTGGGTGGAAAGCAAAAAGATCTAGGGTCTGATTCCAACTGGGGCAATGCATTTTTCCTGAATTTCTTCCTTCTTCAAGAATAATTAATAATTACATTTTCTAGGCATGGTTTGCAATAAATAAGCTTTCTTCAGACCTATGAGGTTTTAAAAAAGAACCAACAATGTGCTATTACAATAACGGATGAAAATATAACAGATGTCGTGTAAACCACTAATTTTTGGTTATGCTAGGAAGCAGCCACTTCTAAAGATAAAATTCTAAAAAAAATACAGGGAACAAGAATTGTGTAAACTACTTATTTTTCGAGAGGTTAAGAAGCAGCTGGTTCTTGAGCAAAAATTCTGAATACAGTGAATCAAAAGAGTTTAGAAACCACTACTGTAGGAACGCCGAGAGAATGTGCGTGGAAAAATGGATCTTGGGTCGAAGTTTCAAATTTACTATCGACTTGACTTCGAGATATATCGCTATTCCTCTAGGCTGAGTCCCCTCTAGGTACTCGAACTTTTCTACCTTGTTTAAAAAGTGACATTTTTTCGGCACATTTTCACAATGCCCAACTTTAACTTCTCACTGGTTTAAGAGTTCTTATCCAAATCAAACCAAATTGACAGGGTTTTTATAACTCATATAAATGTAGAAGCCTACGAAGTTTCAAGTCAAAAAGTTCATTTCTTTTACGTTAATTAACGAATTTAATGGGATCTGATATCCAAATGAACCCAATTATAATTTTATTAAATGAAAATTATTATTGAGCATTATTTTTAACATTTGTTGATACATTATTAGAAAATAATATTATTATGCTATCAAAGTAATAGTTTAAAACGCATGATATCTTACTAATTTTAAAACTTAATCTGATTATAGATTATAAACTTAATCAACTTAAATAAAAAATCAGTTCAAATTTTTTAAGGAGATGCCAAATACGAAAGATATGATCACGGTAATATAAGATGTTATCGACAAAGCAATTGTCCTAAGACTGACTGAAAAATATGTTGTTTTTTTTTTCATTTTTAGCGAGACAGTTTGTTGAAAGGAAAGCGGCTTGTATTATGAGGTTATTTTCTTGCAAATATGTATAAATTTTTACTATTTTCCATGAAAGATTGCACTTCTATAAAAAATAAAGGGTTTATCCCAATCCAAACTAAGGTCAATCACCACCCAAAGGTAACTAATCCCATTCCTTCATCCTTCCGCTTTTTATAATCCTAAGTCCTACCTGCCCGTTAAGTAGCTCATGCCCTATCAATATTTAGAGTACATATTATTCAGATAAAGATTACAGTACTGCTTAAAACTAGTAAGACATCATGCGTTTTAAAATATTTCTTTGATAGCAAAGATGGGTTAAAATAATAGGACTGGTTTATTATTTTAAGACAAAACCTTAACAGAAAAATAAAGAAAAAAATACGTTTCAAAGAAACTATTTTTTTTTAAATATGTTTAATAAAATTTGTATACTTAATGTTTTTTTAAAAATGATACATTTTTTAAAATAAATATTATTTTTTAATCTATAATCAGATTAAGTTTTAAAATTAGTAAGATATCATGCGTTTTAAACTATTACTTTGATAGCATAATAATATTACTTATTATTTTCTAATAATGTATCAACAAATGTTATAAATAATGTTTAATAATAACTTTCATTGGGTTCATTCGGATATCAGATCCCATTAAATTCGTTAATTAACATAAAACTAATTAACTTGTTGACTTGAAACTTCGTAGGCTTCTACATTTATTTGAGTTCTAAAAACCCTGTCAATTTGGTTTGATTTGGATAAGAACTCTTAAAGCAGTGAGATGTTTAAGTCGGGCATTGTAAAAATGTGCCGAAAAAATGTCACTTTTTAAACAAGGTAGAAAAGGTCGACACACCTAGAGGGGACTCTGACTAGAGGAACATCGATATATCTAGAAGCGAAGTCGATAGTTAGTTTAAAAGTTCGACCCAAGATCGATTTTTCCACGCACATTCTCTCGGCGTTCCTACAGTACTTTAATCCTAGATCTAGTGTCTCTTCAACAATAAGCAACAGTATCAGCTAACAATAAATTTAAATAAATTACAAAGTAAAAAAATAAACAAATCAAAATTTACAATATTAATCCTAAGTCGAAGAGGTCAACAATTAATAACATTTTTTTTTCTCTTTGTTTCTCTTAAATGTAACAATTAACTAAATTTTAAAAATTGTTCGTGTTGAGTATTGATAACTTCTAATAAGAAGTGGACTTTCCCTATATCACAAAATAAATAAATTTAAATGCACAATATCACAGGTAGATGTGCTATAATGGAACTCGTCAATGGTTTGATTTTAACCTGAAAAAAAAAGAAAATAAAAAAATGATAAAAACAATAATAAATAGCAATTAAAGTAAGCAACAACAATAAAACAATTTATGTAAATCTATACAGTGATAATATAATAAAACAAAATAAATTATTAGCTTTCATCAAACCCAAACTTCTTTAGGCAAAAGTGGAGTAAGAATTTAGGAATAAAAGAAAAAGGTATACATTTTAATCAACGTTGACCCACAGATCAATTATACCATAAGTATGTAATCTATTTATGGACAATTTTTTCTTAAATGCACAATTTACATTATAAACTTTAGAACTTTACAGAAAAAACTTTGTCAAATCAGCGTAAAGCTGTGAAAAATTATGAGTTCAGATTGAGACAGTTGATACTTATATCATTCATACACATACACCCACACACATTTTATCATATCTTTAATATTTACATATTTTGTAAAAGTATTATTCAGGTTGTAAGCAGGCAATTACGTGAACTTCCTCCATTCTTCTCCACTCCTGACTTTCATTATACTTATAAAATGTGCAATAGAGTTTTGAAGAAATTTAATAAAGTAAATTTTAAAGGAATGTGAACTATTCATAATAAATTATCTAAAATAATTAAAGTTGTACAATGGTGTATATTTATAACTTTACTGTAATAAATGAACAGGTCAAGTAAGCACACAGCGAGGGTACGTAGGCAACCCAGTAACTTTGTAAGAAGTACCTATTGATGGTGAGTGTTGTTGTTATTACGTATTAGTAGTAGTTCAACTGGCTATCATGAATAGCGCGTGTTTCACCTACAGCACATTGCTAAAAATCCTACTTTAAACTATCCTATGGGTCTGATAATTTCTAAACATAAAAACAAACTTCTGATAAAGTATTTTTTCCGTGGTAGGCTGTGAAATAGTAACTTTAGAGCCTAAAAAACATAGCTAAAATCCATTTTTTCATTACGTGGACTTAAAAAATCTTTTCATTACTTCTAGCTGTAAAGAAAAAATCTTTTACGTCCTAGGAACTAAAAGATTTTTTATGTCCGGCGGGTAGTTGTCAAAACTTCCGTTAGTACCGCTGCAGTCTTTGTAGAAATGCTTCTAGTACGATTAAAATCCGCTAGATGTCAATGCGTTTTATTTATCTTTTCTTATAGTGTAACCTCTTTTTAAGGTTTCTTTTTTTAAGTCTTAAGTATGTACCAATATTTCTTATTATTATATATTGATTAGTGATTAATATTTAATGTTTTTTCATTGTCTGCTACCTCGGAAAAAATAGCATATGCTACGCGACTGTGAAGTGTTTTTTCTTTACCTTGGCAATATTTACTGTCTCGCTTCGCTCGACAGTAAATGTAATTGCCGCGGTAAAGAAAAAACTCACTTCACAGCCTAGTAACATAATATACTATTTTGCCAGTTAACCGGACTATAAACACATACGAGTATATACATTGAAAAAAGCATAATTATATAAAAAACGCATTTTGTCAATTAAAAAAAAATTGAAATTTCCAAAAAGTGGTATCTTTATTTTTGACCAGAATGTTCAGGAATTTTTTGAGATTTTTTTACATTTTACATAAACGAGGTAGGGGGAGGGGGGGGGGGGACACTTTGCACACCAACTTCAAACTCGCCTACGCTCACCCTATCAAAGCTTATAACCAAAAAATTATACATTTTTGTAATCAGCTCGACGTACCATGGTCTCAAAAAAAAGTTTAAACCCTTAAGTTTTTTTACTTTTTTTTTAAAAAATATATATTTTTTTAAGTTGCTACATTTTTAAAATGTGTGGGTAGGTACAATACACGTATATGCCAAATTTCAAAGTGATTGGAAAAAAGGTGTAACTGTGAGAGCAGGTGACAGACGGACAGACAGACACACACAGGAAAATATAAGGGTCCTTGGTTTTGCCTACAGACCCTAAAAAATGCACATCAAATTCCGACTTATTACATAGTAAATTTAAAAATTTACCAATAAATATTTTCTTTTTTCATAGTAAAAAAGAATATCTTACTTAGATTTAGGCTGGCATTTGAACTTAGATAAGAAAGTCTGCATGGCAGCACTTTTGTTTTTAGAAAGACCAACAGGACGGGCAGGTTCCAAGTAAGAAGGCAGCTTCGGCATAGTCTTAATAACATCTTCCTATTGACATAAGAATATTAATAGAGTTTAAAATATTTTAAAAACCATTATTCATATTGGATACAAAAAAAATGCCACCCCAGGTGAAGAAAGCAGCTGTCGGCTTTTAATTATTATCTTATTTATTTACCTATCTAACTCTATCTTACAAGTTTTTTTCCATTTAAAACAATTTTTAGGTCTTAATATTGTAGATATTTTTATAAGGTTTTATTTGTTTACTTTTTATTTTGGTTTATTTAAATGTTAATAAGTTAGTTCAAAAGCACTGATGATGGCTTTATAAAAGACGAAAGCTGCTTTGATAACTAAAAAGGTATTATTTTACGTGGAGAGACAGTTCCTTTGTATCCATTATGATGACCTCCCATCAACGCTCTTATTCCTGAAATGATTCATAGCAGTCAAAAATTTTAATTTCATACAAATTACAATACAATGTCACATTTGGCATAGCTTTGAATTAAGAAACAAATCAAGCTAATCCAAAATATTTTGATGTTTTGTTAAATAAATAGAAGGAATACTATTTTTGTCTATGATAGTAACATACAATTATATTAATCGCCATGTTATGAATGACCAGAAGATTTGTGTTTGTACAGTATCACCTATAATCCGGCACTTAACCACTCCAGCTCCTCAAGTAGTCGGGTGTTTTAAAGAGGGCCAAAGGGGGAGGAGGGAGAAAAAACGATAGGTGACGCATGTCCGTTTGAGTGATAGTATAGATAGTGAACAATAGTCTCATCAGTCTCAAATTTGGTCAGTCAAATTTGGCACAAATATTCAGAAAAATTATTATACTATACTAACAAAGGAAACACCAAGTATATATAATTATGTACTTGTACATGAGAAAATTCATTACGGATTGAATCAATTAAAAAGAGATCAAATCAATCTAATAAAACCTTTCCATCTCACTTCTTTCATCTTTTAAGGCCATCTCCAACATTTTAATTATATTATTATTTATCTCTTTTTAGAGACAATTTCCTTATAAAAAACAGAAATAAAAGCTAAATAAAGTGTTACTAGTAAATGAATAGTGATGTTGCAGTTCACTTATTTAAAAAAGTGAACTTGAAAGTCCTCTGAACTGCATGAAACTGTTGCTAAAACTGACAGCTTTTTACACTTCTCTACGCAATGATCTTTGTTTCTCTTGAATGTTCAATTACTCTTCCTTCTTTAATATAAATATGATTATGTTATACATTTAACAGTAAATTTTTGTGTTAATTAATTTCAAAAGTACATCATTAAGTATCCTATATATCAGTGGTTCTTAACTGGGGGGCCGCGACCCCCCAGGGGGCCCCGAAAGATAGTTAGGTACTAGGTATATTATATTTGGAGATTTTAAGGGGGCCGTGGTTACCAAAAGGTTAAGAACCACTGCTATATATCATATATTTCAGTAACTGTAATTTTCCATTGATAGGAAATAACAAACCTGGGAATTAGGAGGTGTATCCAAAATAATTTCTCCAGCAGGTTTTGAGGTGATATTGCTTTTTGGGAGTGCAGCTTTGTCACTTTCCACCATTGGCTTCCATTTGAATTTTGAGAGACCACTTTTAACATAAGGCTTTATATTATTTGATCCTGAATTCTTGTAGTCAATTTCATCCTCATCTTCCATTACACTTAAAAAGCTTTTGGGTTTCTTACTGTCATTTGTTTCTTTTACAGAGTTAATAAACATAGGTTCATCATCTTTAGGTTTAGAAATTTGAGAAGGTGAAACAAGGAATATATTTCTTTTAGTTGGTTGGCGATTTTCAACTTCAGAAGAAATCTCATTAGGTTTATCTGGAGATTCGGGCACTACAACAGGCTGAACCTTCTCTTTTTCTTCGTTAAGGCAAGCAGTTTTACTAGAGCTATTAACAGCTTCAGAAGATTCATTTTTAACAGCTAAAGGAGAAGTAAAATATCTGAAATATAAATAATAATAGAAATTACAAAAAGCAGTGCCTGTGAGGTATATATATAGGTATCACTAATTAAAGAACAGAAAAAGCTGGGCGAGAGCGGAAAAGTGGGGTAGAACCGTAGAGATGTGCTCTAGAGGGCTAACTAGTTAAATAGAATCTGAATCGTGAGGTTAGGTATTAGAAAAAAGGTAGAAGTGTAGGGAGAGCACGTTCCAGGGCCGTGGTCCGCCCCATTGACCCGACCAGCACCACGTACCGGGAACGTGGTCCGCCATGAACAAGTAAGACAGTTGATTTATTTTAAGGCTTTTATCCTTAATCTTAAAACATTCATTTTTAAATCTGACTTTATCCCATCTTAAAATTTATATAAACAATCAATTCAACTAATCTAAAATAAACCACCTTCAAGTAACTAAACTTTAAACTATTAATATAGGAATATATTCTTTAATAAAGGTGGGTTCACAGCTTGAGGATAGGCACGTGTATCAGGGCTATATAGGTACCAATATATTCATGAAGCCTTGGAGACTTTGTTGCTGGTTGTCCCTCGCTACTCTCCTTTCAGTCAGGTTATAAACAAAGCCCAATAGCCTGTTTATCTGCTGTTATAAAGGAATATATTCGCTGTTGGAAGTTTTCTTTTGATTTAACAATAGACTCAACAGTTCAATTTACAATATAGTTCATGATTTTTCCTTGATAAAATTATTTGTATAAAACATAATTTCAATGCAAGTAACTTCATTGACAGTACGGAGTTATGATTTACCATTTATTTCTTTGATTAATTTTCTATTAAAATACAATTATTACTCTGCAGTGGTTGGGTCCATTAAGGAAATAAAAAGCTCACTTTTGCAATATTTCCACTCACAAATATTTTTAGGGTCCGTAGGCAAAACCAAGGACCCTTATATTTTCCTGCGTGTGTCTGTCCGTCCGTCCTCTCGCGTGCTCTCACGGCTACACCTTTCGTCCGATCACTTTGAAATTTGGCATGTATGTGTCTTGTACCTACCCACAACATTCACGAACATCATGAACATCCTTTAACCAAAAGTAAAGATACCACTTTTTGGAAATTTTGAAAAAAAATATTATTTTATTTTTTATTGACAAAATACGTTCTTTTTTATAATTATGGTCTTTTCGATGTATTTATATGGTTGTAGTCCGGTTCAGTGGCAAAAAAATACTTTATCAGAGTGTGTTTTGAGAATATCAGACCCTTAGAATGGTTCAAAGTAAGTTTTTTAGCATTTTAAAGAAACACTGTTTATACACTTTACAGTTAAACACTATATTATAGTGTGGCCTACAGACCCTCGCTGTGTGCTGACTAGCACACACTTGACCTGTTCATTAACTTAATTTATTACAATTATTTTGTACCACTACTAAACCATTTAAACACAAACTACCTTAACTAATCTGAATCTGTCACATGATCAAACTTTGAGTATAATGAATTGTTGTAATGATAGCAGAAGGAAGGCAATTTTAAGTGTTTTTTAAAATATATTTTGGAAGTTAAGCTCATTAAAAAGTGCATATATATCATAAGTGAAATGACTGTTACCTGACTTCAGTTAGTACACACTATTCATTATCTCGAGATTAATATTTTCAATAACCTACATAACATGTGACCAATACCAATAAATTGTTATTATTTTAGGAAGAAGTGACGAGAATCGCAAAGATTCAATTAATATTATTCAGAAAATAACTAATATAATGTAGGATAACTTCTAGTCAATCAGGTTAGTAAAACCAAGCCTTTTTATATGTTATAAGAAGTAGTAATCATTATCTTTAAGAATTTGTTAATGTCTTGTCCAGAGAATATTTTTAATTGTAAAATCTAACATCTAAATAAAGTTTGATTCCAGCTTGAGAATGACCCAAGGAGGGGTCGAAATATTGCAAAAGTGAGCTTTTTATTTCCTTAATGGACCCAACCACTGCAGAATTGAATGCTACAAGGAACAATTTCTAATTTACTACAATTATTACTTTTTAAAAGAATAGTTTTAAAATGAAAAACAAGAATATAAAAAATAAGAAGAGGACAGGTTTTTAAGCAGAGCCGCATGGATGGTATGGAACAAACTTTTTGCGGATCTGCTAAAAGAAGGCAATAGATGAATCAGGACATGTGACGATCCGCTTGCTGTAAACCCATTAATAGAAATATATAATTATACCTGCTGACCACCAGTGGAGCTTTAGATTCAATAGAGGGTGATGAAAATTTGCTAAACTTTGATTTGATTGCAATACTTGATGAAGGAGAATTTTTCGGACTAAAGAAATTGCTGCTAGTCTGTGAAGGGGAGGTGAGCCTACTTAATGTAGTAGAGTTAGTAAGTGGTACATTGCCAGAGTTAGTTTGTGAGCCAGCTTTAAATGGATTAGGTCTTGGTGGTGATGGAGCCACCACTTCATCTAGGGAGGCATCATTTTCAGCTGCCTCAAGCAGATCTAAACGCCTTTTCTTAGTCACACCCCATGATTGTCTCATTTCTTCAAGCTCCTCTTCCTCATCTGCCCAAGACAACAAATACAAACATTAAAAAAAACATGATTTAAAATAAATTGTAGATTTATTTTTTGTTTGTTGATTTATTAGACTTATATTTCATATACATATTAAATACTCATGTAATCATAAAAAAGAAAGTACTGTTTTAATTCTGATTAAGATCCTATTCAACAAATGCTATGATTTTAAAAACAAGTTTTAAACAATAAATAAAAAAACTTTAAACAATATTCATATCACAATAAAGTTGTTATATCAAAGATCAAACAAAGAATACCTATGCCAATGTAGAGGGGTTAAATTTTGTATTATCCAATATTTTTTTACAGGGTATAATACATTGAATAAAACATATACTTTATACAGGGTGTCCCAAGTCTAGATTTCGAAATTAAAGAAGTGTATTCAGGAGGTCAAAACTGAAATTTTTTGTCCAATAAGGATGTCCTTGATGTGCTTTAGTTTTTGAGTTATACAGATGTTTTCGATTTTATAGAATTCACATGTTTTGCTCATTAAAATGTATTATAACGAGTAAAGATGTGCATCAGATTTCCCTTTAAAAATATTCCATTTACATAGTTTGGGCACAAAATAATTTACACATAGTTTTTTTGAAATATTTATTATGATTTTAGTCTTATGTAGCATCTCTCTTTACTGCTTCAGCAATGTGCAAAGCTCACCAAAATCGGCGCATTTTATGAGCTTTAATATGACCCCTTGGCCGCCCAGATATCTTTTGTTTCTTGGCGTAAACATATCTAAATGCATTCCAGGTCTGTTCCTCAACAATAACAAGACAATACATGATTTTGTTGGCCAATAAAATGAGCTCTGTGTCTAGGTAGTCCTTATCTCTTCTTGATTTAATAAATATACCAATAATAACACATCTTGAAAATCGTCTCATGTCTGATCTGGCTGTGTTTGTTAGAATGTCATCATCTATTACTGCTCCCAGGTCATCATTTTATTCATTAGTACATTTTGTTGCAACTCTACTATAGAGTTAAGTATTTCACACTACCATAGTTTCAAATGTAGTTTATGTACAGTACAAACAGACCAATACCATATTTGAATATCCCTTGCTGTAAAAAGTAAATGACATTTTGCTTCACAAAAAAATAAATCTTTGAGTTTATAAATACTTTAACGTGATGTGTTACCTAAGACACTCAGTTCAGAATTAAACAGTTCTGAAGATGTGTTATTTTCTGTTTATTTAATCAAGAAGAGTTAAGGACCTCCTGGACATTGAGCTCATTTTCTGAGAAAAACTTACTCACTTATACATTATCAATATTATACAACAAAATCATGTAGGTATGCACTGTCTTGTTCCATGAAAAATGTACTCTATGAGGAACGGATTTGAAACACATAGGTCTGTAGACACCAAAAAACAAAAGATATCTGTGCGGCCATGGCGACATATTGAAGCTAATAAAATACGCCAAATTCATTAGGCTTTGCTCTTTGCTGAAGCAGAAAGAAGACACATACCATCAGACTAAAAATCATAATACATTTTTCAAAAATACATAAGTGTATAATATTTTGTGCCCTAACTATAGGTACGGCCACATTGCATACTGGTTCCGAATGAGGTTCAGACTCTCAACTATTAGCAATTCTTTTGTTTTAATTTTAAATAAACACTCTCTGTAGCGATAAATAAGCACCCTATATCTTCACATGACAACTACATGTTTGTGTCTAGGTTACGACTGCGCCTGGCGCCTATTTCAGTGTGCCTCTTCTGCATCCATCAAGCTGACCTGCTTTCCTCAAGCTGTCTGTTTTCGACTCGAGCCGAGCCTGTTTTTAGTCTCTGAACCTGATTCGGAACCAGCGTGCACTCTGGATGTACCAAATGCTATGATATCTTATATCTTAACTTAAACAGAAAATTTCATATGCAATCAGCCTTAGATAACTGAGCCACACTCAAGCTTCTGCTTCTGTGGCCAGTAAGCAATATATTGTAATAAGCTATTGTAATTGCAATGTAAAATCTATTTTTATGTGTAATCTTTTTTTTTTGTAATAAATAAATAAATTCATAAATTTCAGTTTTGACCTCCTGAATACACTCCTTGAATTCCAGCACTTGGAATTTGGACACCCTGTTTAATACAATAAATAAAGAATACTTATCATAGGAAACAAACTATTATTTTAACAAGTGCGAGATGTAAATTGAGAAAAATATTCATATTATAACTGGTTTTTATTATTTTTTGTTTAACAAAAATTTTAAAGATATAAATACATAGTTTAGGAAAAAAATATAACTTACTTCTAATATTTTGCTGGGTGTGCTCAATGATATCATCAGTAGATACAGACATCCTCTTACCAAAGGTAGACTTCACCGCTGGTGTCATCTTAGGAACTCTAGGAGGTGGAAGTGGCTTAGGTGCCCGATAATTTTCAGACCAAATGCTCTTATTTTTAAACGGTTCCTAATAAAAAAAGAAGAAAAAATCAGCCCAATAATCTCTCTAATCTCAGAGGACCATCTCAAAATCAATGTTAGTTTATCTACTTTTCTTTATATATATACTAAGTATATGTGTATAGATAATAGATACATGAGAATGTAAAAAGTGGTAGAATTTTTAATAGCCAATAAATTGTATTTAAGAATTATACATACACAAGGGAGGTCAGTAAACTCACTAGGCCTCAACTATAGATAAAAGCCCCCATCAATATAACATTTTCATTCTGCATTGATACATTTGTCGTAAGTATCTATGTAGGATGTTGAGTTTAATGATGGCAGTACCTTAAAAATTACCCCGCCCGGCCAGGGGCGTAGCTCAATATCCCCTCTCCCCAAATGACAAATGGGGTCCCTAAACATATGCGTTTATACATAGTATTTATAAATACATACATAAAAAATACTACTATAGATTAAACAATATGCATATTACGGAAATATGTAATTGGATCATTGAAGGTGAGTAAACATAACAAGTAGTTACTTTGAAATGTAGGTTATATTTCACCCATTACGGGCATCATCAGACCTGACTATGATAGTGTATAAAATATTACATATTTTTTCTTTTACAATTTGAAATATTTATGTTAAAAAAGTTAAAATAAAAACACATGATCATCTGATCATATGAGTCACACTACATCTTCAGATGTATACATTTTTTATCTTCAGATGTAGTGTGACTCATATGATCAGATGATCATGTGTTTTTATTTTAACTTTTTTAACATAAATATTTCAAATTGTAAAAGAAAAAATATGTAATATTTTATACACTATCATAGTCAGGTCTGATGATGCCCGTAATGGGTGAAATATAACCTACATTTCAAAGTAACTACTTGTTATGTTTACTCACCTTCAATGATCCAATTACATATTTCCATAAGTATCAAAGGTGCAAACTAGGAAGAATTATCTTCAACTATGTATATTACATTCCTAATACAATTTGATTTGTTCTGATTCCATAAATTTATCAAAACAAAATTCTTAAAAGCAGATAATTATTTTATAATTTTGTAATGCCAAACAAAAGTTTAATTAAATGTTTATATTAAATAGTGTGATCATGTTAAGATGATTAATATATTATGTCAAACTGATTCTCATTCGCCTGATTTCAAGGAAAAAAATGGGCCAGATATGAACTCAACTCTTATTATAAAAATTAAACTGTTTTAATTATTGTATTTACTATCAACCTGAATTAACTGCTATGTATATTTCGTGTTGTTAGCTCAAAAGCAACAATCAAATAAAATAAATATTATCTAAATAAAATAAATATAAATATGGAATAAATAAATATTATAAATTATGGAATTAATAACAACTAAGTGTCTTCTCAGTCTGTGTGTGTCTTTCAGAGTATAATCAAAGTGTATTGAATCAAAATGTGGCAGATTGTAACACAGTCCAACTATAAAATTTCTGACACAGGATCCCAAAAGTAAGATGACATTAATACAAAAGTTTTTGGCTGACCTAACTACCAAAATCTTGATTTTTTTTAAAAAACTTGTTTCACATTTTGCCACTTTACCCTACATACTGACTTGTAAAACCCCCCACTTAAGTATAATTTTACAAATTCACTGACCATCCTAACCCGCAAATATTTTAGCTATAAACTTTTTACCTATATAACATTTTTGACCTACTTAACCTATTGACACTTTCTTGAATGTTTTTTTCCACAAAAAGTATTGGGTCTGTGAAACCCTACCTGTTTACTTACGTCAATAATATTTCATTACTTCTAACAATAATTTATTGTATAAACCTTTATGTTTTAATTATATTTAATTAGGTCATTTTTAATTATAATTATAGGTATTATATAAAACTTCTTAGAATTTATTTGTTTAATTTTTTATTATATTTGGGGGCACGGCAGTGCCCCCAGTCGAGCACAGCCGTACCATCCTTTACTGGAACCAACTCACGGCAATTTGGACACCTCTCTATTATCCTATTGAAGATACTTAATATATAAAATTAATTTTAATTTAAAGTTCATGACAAACTGAACCAGAAATAAAAATTTCACACCTCTACCCATAGTAGTTCATAAGATATATGCGCCTAAAAAGTTTTGTTATTTTGTCACTCACTGACTCACTCATCATAATTCTAAGGCACTTCTAACAATCCTAGAAACTTGAAATTTTGAATATAGGTAGAGTTTATTGTACAAATATTGTGTGTTAACTTTTTATTAACCTCTCTAGTCATAATAGCTGAAACCTTTCCTAGAATAAAAAATATAGAACTAAGCCGCCGTCTTTCAAATAATTTGAGTTGTGATCCTTCAGAAAGTTTATCTTTAAATAAATTTCAAAATGTGATTTACTAACAATTAATTATATTATTATTCTTTAGGCTTTTTTTAAAAAATAAAATAATGATTATTTGATATCTTGCAAAAAATAAGTAAGCAAGATTGAGATTATTATTTTTTATTAAAAATTATAAAAGCTTTTTATGGTTATTTCAAATTCTTCAAATGCATGGCCCGATATATATATATATTTATGTATATACAAAGAGTAAGTCAAAAAAATTAACTCAGATTAGTCCTATGCCATACCCTACTTGAGACAGGGACCTCCAATGGGTTATATCAATCTTATCGCTACCACATCCAAAAGGTCCCCCAAAGGATTTTTTTCTTATGATCAGTTGGGGGCCAAGAAAGAATACAAGGCAAAGAATAAGCTTCTTTTGTGAGTTTAGATGGCACAATCGACTTGCTCTTTTCACTAGGACCAGCAATGATCTATTGTGACAAAACTCTATTTGTTGATTTCCAATAAAAATAAAAGCTTATTTTAGGTCATAGATTAACTACAGTTAAAACCTAAAATTGCACAGAGAACATATTTTTAAAAAATCTAAAAATGTTTGATATTTAAAAAATCTAAAAATGTGTTTGCATTGATACAAACATAATTAAAATCAAAGATTTAAAAAGGTGTTTAAATAAATTATCTTTGAAACTTTTTTCAACTTAAACTTTAAACAAAACTAAGTCATATATTTACAACAATCCCATAAATAAGTAAAAAAAAAATGGTGCCATCTTCAACGATACTACATATAAGAATCAATATCTAAAAAGAGACACTGAAATATACAATACCTTCAGTTTGGTATCAGGATCCCAGTCATCCACAACTTTCATTGAAATTGGGTCAATGTTGCCAAGTGCAAGCTGAAGTGCAGTGTCAGGAGGATGAGCTTTAGGAAGAATCACATCAGCTCCGTCTTCAATAGGAGTTAATGGTACCACGCATCTCTTCTTTGGATCAAATGCTGGCTGATGTCTAAACATACTTATGGCATTTACAAACTTATACTTGTAGTCTTCTGGCACTAACAAGTTTGGCATGTTCAAATAGGAACCAATTTTGTGAAGAATCTGAAAAGTAAAATAGGTTATTCATAAGGTTGATAATTTTTATTAGGCAGTGATATAGAGTATTCCATCAATTGATCTTAGCCTTGCAGAAGCACCTGTAAATTTACTATCTTTAAACTAAGTCTGTAACACTGGCTTGCTGTAAAAGCTAAATTAAATTTATTCCTATGGATTTTATTTTATTATACTTAACAAGTTACTTCATAATAAACAGGGCTGGATTTACCACTAGACTATACCACTGATATCCCTTGAGACTACATTCATGGGGTAGAACTGGATTTTATGAGGTACTACTGGAAAGGATTAATGAGGTGAACATAAAACTGCAGTATGAAACCAAAGAGCTAGGTAATATTATTACATACAATGAGTCTCTTTGTTTTTTTTCTTCATGAAGTGACAAAAAAAAAAAATTGATGGCGTATAAAGTGCAACAAGAGGAAAACTTAGTAAGGAGAACTTAGCAGACTCCCAACAAAAAGGAATATATCAACATACTTTAATGAATATGGAGGGCATAGCAGAGAAGTTACATTTACAGGATCTGAGAACTTTCGTGTGAACACTTGCAAATTTATACTTGATAGGTACTTTATATTCTGAAGTCGAGACGTAAAAATAAATACATACTCAGCTCCATAACACATTTGGATTATTCGAGGTTATTAATGGACTGGAAGCCTCAGATATCACCAAACATGCAAGGGAACTAATGAGTTTGTATCCCGAAGATCTTGAGCCTATTGTTGTAGATGAGTGTTAACATTAAAAACCTTTTTAGGAGTAAAATACTGATAAAGAAAAAACCTCATGACCTTTTAAAAATATTTAATTTACTTAATACACCCAAAATACAAAAAATGTATTCTCAAATTATTTTCATAAGTGATGTTATTTTGAGGAAAAATAAAATTGTCATTTTAAAGATTATTTTTTTAAGAAAAATTACCGGATCAACTCCCCCCCCCCCCCCCCTCCGAAAGTATGAAGAGGCGGCAAAAACCACTTGGGCCTAGGAGCGTCCAAACTATAAATCCGGCCCTGATAATAAAGCAATTTCTTCACACATACTAACTAATAAAGAAAATTAAAGAGTACAAAAAAAGCTTACTTTAGATATATCATTCTGAGATGTTAGTTTTACAAATTTGCAAGCTTTGGTAAGTCCGATTCCTGGAAGGGAAGCAAGATAATCACACCCAGATAACACACACATTTGTCGAAATTTTTCAAGAGTGAACTCTTCAGGCCTCATCTTCATAGCAACAGGGAGCATTTCTTGTTCAACTAACAAACCAGCACCTCCTATATCAAGCTTGAATACCACCTATTAACAAATCACCATTTGCATATTATTATTATAATACAAAAAATGTGCCAATTTGTACAGTTTAAAATGGAATTTTTAGCAATGAATTATGTTTTAATTTATTTATTGTATATAGAAATTTGATTAATAAATTGTAGTGTGGTATAGCTAAATAGCTCCACTATTGCCAAATGTCGGCATACATAATAATTCCATATTGAATTAATTTGTATCATGATAGAGTGATTCCCAAACTTATGTTCCGGTACATGTCTTTTTCTGCACTCTTAGTGAAATAGAATTTTTAAATGGAGTTTTCTAAAACAGCAACTCAGTTAATAATTGTCTGTTAAGGAAAATGGTGTTCTAGGGATAGCAATAAAAAATAGTCTTACTTTAGAGATATAGGGAGCTAAATTAAATATATATACTTAAATCAACTCAATAAGGAAAACTCTCAAATAAATAAAATGATATAAACAGTTTATCAAAATAAAGGGTTCCCAAAGATAGCAAAGTTTTTGAGCAATTTTTATTAACAAACAAATATTTTTATTTATAACATAAATTTGAAAGGAAGTGTTATCAACTTAGTGAGGTCCCTTAAGTCCAATGCACACAGAAGAGGTAATGGGCGGGGGCATGTTGCAGGCAAGATGTGGCACAGGCCTCAAGCCAATACTAATACACCACATTAAAAAAAACTGCACTGAATGGGTGGCACTTAGGAGGCACACTTGTTCAAAATAAATCAAGGGGTGAGGAAGAAGCGTGGAAGATGTGAGTGGGCAAGCACCTGCGCCTCATTAAAGAGTTATTGAGCTTTTGTATACCCATTGCTGCTTCTGTGTGCTTTATACTTTAAAAATTTACCTGTAATATAAAAAGTAGAAATAAACTAATAAAGTTTAAAATACCTTTGTACACCCAAAGAGCAGTAGATCTGAATCTTCAGTTATAACGAAGTGTGCAATACCAGACATATTAAGATAGGCTAATTGAGCGTCTGCTTCATAAGGAGCAACTATACAATCAATATTTGCTGCCCTTGCTCTGGTTATGAGTTTGTGTGCCATAGAATGTGTGATATCCACACATCTCCTTAACATTTGTCTAGCTTCATCTATCCTTTCAGATCTTAAAAGTTCACAAGCCTTCTTCTTGGTAGATTCTCGCCTCCTGGAGTAATTTCATTAATTTTAATCTTACTTCATGAAGGTTGTTTAACTACCTCTTTAAATCAAGTAACAGAAAATAAATACTGGCAGCAGTTTATAACAACATTAGTTGTAACAAAAGCCAAAGAACTATTAACCATTCTTATTCCTTTAAATCTCTAGCTATAACTTCTAAAAAATGATTTTCTTTTCTTATATCCTTAGTTAATTAGGCCGAACTGAAGGAGATGATACGGTCGGGAATAGCTTGGGGGCACAATTTTTGTTATACTTGAGAGATTATATACCTTTATCAAACAGTACATTTGTAAGATTTAAGGCCGGGCCACACCTGTGCGCAACGTATGACATCCATGTGTCCGACAACACTCGATGAGGAATAAACCTAAGGAAATGTTAGGGGTAGTCCCACTTGTCCACTAATCCAATACTTGGATTAGTTTAGTTTACTTTTTGATGGATATGGTTTTTTGGTTGTACTTTTAAATACTTAATCTACATCTTCAAATTACTTTGTTATAATTATTCTATTTAAATGTTTGGAACTTTATTCATTGCATTACAACACTATATATATTAATTTTACTTTTCTACTCAAAATGGAGGTCGAAAAATTAATTAGAAAATTCCCAGTTTTGTATAATCAGTCGAGTGAAAAGTATATAAATGCAGAGTACAAAGAACGTGTTTTGAAGGTAATTGCCAGCAGCATGGAAACTGAAGGTAAGCCCATATTTATATTTGTAATGTTATGTATTTTGTTAAAATACAATGGCACGGCCCTCATACGGTGCTAAGGTGTGGCCTCCTGTCCAACACACAGACGTGAGTTGGATGTCATACGGTCAGACTGTACAGGTGTGGCCCGGCCTTTATACCATTGAGAAATTATATATGTATGATTTGTTCATAGGAGAATTGATATCCCTTTGTCAAAAAAAAACTTTGGAGTGAGGCCCTGCCAACTTTTCTATAAACCGCCTCATATGCTTCAGTTTTACTGTTAATTAAATAAGAATAATGGTGCTAAAGTTGTAAGGAACTAAAAAGTTAATAAATACAAATCTTACTCTCTCCTTGACTTTTCTGTCTCTGCTTTAGCAGGCAAGTGACATCCATCAAAAACAAGAATTGGTCTAATATTATGAGATAGTAACATATTTACATACTTCATGCAATATTGAACATATCTGAAACAGAAATGATAAAGATATGTTATTCCTATAATATATTATGTAGAAATAAACTACGATGTAAATTTTGATACATTTTCAGTGTTTCCTAATGTGTTTATCATAAGCAACTTCAAATGCTGGATAATTATTTTGGTCGCCTAATCCACTAAATTAGTAAAGAACCTAAGGTTGAAGTACCTAGATGATGCCACGGCTCTATCACTGATACTATAAAAATTTCAAACAGTTGAATAATATAGACAATTTTAATGAATATCATTACTTCTATAAACTGGAGAGAGTGAATTCCATTATCTAAAGAACTATTAGACAAAGTAACAACAACATCATCCCCACTGAATACAATAGAGTGTTGGTATCTCTTTGGCTAACAAGTTAATTGAACAAGCCCTGCAACTGAAATATGTATATAAAGGGGGCACTGCCAAGGTAACTTTAACAGAAACCAAATTTTGCATCTGAAGTATGTAGAGTTAATAAATTAAATTCAATGAAACTTTGAGTAAAATTACCCTCCCCCTTATAATATGCTTTTAGATGAAGCGCCTTCAATATAATTTCTATTTTAAAAAACAACTTCCCCAACGGAAACCTTAACATTGACACCTGCAGATTTAAAAAAATATACATCAAAGGCACAGGCGACTATAAACGGTGAAAGTGCCACTAATAGCACAGCATATCCTAATCTGTGTTGATTTGAAAAAAAGCAGTTTCATTTTTAAAAGATGATAGAATAGAGAAACAAAATAAAAACTTAGTTCTTCTTACTGGTCTGTATCCTCTCCTCTTGCAAGTTTCTCGGCGCAGGAGAAGGCTCCTTTATGGAGCCAACAATAAACATCGACGGCTACAGTGCATCCAGAAAATTCAGACATATCCACCTTTTTAGTACATTTCTGAAGAAAAGGAAGTAACCCTTGAATACCCATGTTTGTAAAAATTCAAACACCACTTAAAAATATAAATTAATAAACTAACTAGGCTAAAATCAAATTCGACCCATTTTAAACTCTAACTGTTGTTGTTATCATCTTTCATTTTGCTCATTGGGGTTATCTCCCGCCAAAATGAGGACGTATCTAATGAGCGTTCGTAAACCCATCATACGACAATCACTACATTAAATTTCTTTTAAAATATACCGTTCTTCACATCTTTTTTGCATTTGATATTTTTAAAAATTACTGATTAAAATGTTTTAATATTTGTGAATACATACTTGCTCTCAGATTGATATTATTGCTGGCGTTTGCCGATGTACCCAAACTCATCTAATGTGAATTTTAAATTATTAAGGATTAAACAAAACGGGAATTAATTTTAGTTTTTTATTACATTGTAATTGTTTAAAAAGTCTTCCAATAAGTGTGGCACATAGCTTCCTAACATAAGGACCTTATCACATACTTTATTAGTGCTATACTTTTACAACCCATTATTTTTTTTTTAAAAATTAATTGTGCCTCCCTCTTTTTTAAATCTGTCGAAATTTTTGGTTTATTTACACGAATAAAAATATCAATTTAACCATATTTAATGAGTGCAGTAGTTGAAATAACCTGTGAGCTACTTTCGATAAACCATCCAAATTTCATAAACATTAAATGAGTAAATTTGACGATAATAGGAGTAAATAAATGTTTGTGTGCATGTGGAAGAGAAACAAATGGGCGCAGAAGGGTGAACCTTTTTGGACCAATAATTGGCTAATTACTATGGCCCACCTTCCAATTTTCATTAAAATTGGACCTTGTAGTAACATATATGATGGTTCGTAAAAATTGAGAGACAGACAGACAGAACTAAAAATGTTCCACTCCCGCAAGAAACTTTTTGATTTCCGTATTGGAATGTTTAAAATCAGACATAAAAACCTACTTGTGCGCCAACATCACTAGTTCCACCTTTATTTCTATAATGATTCTCTCTATTCACGTATTTTTAAATTACATTACTTTTCTTATTATAATTCTAGGTTATACTTATGCTGCTAAATTATAATAATATTTTATTGAAAATCACATATGAAGGAGGACTGCCAACTAATTTAAATCGTAATTTTATAACGTATACGGCGATGGACGATTCAAAACATTTTATTAAAAGGTTCGCATTTAGCTAAACTGACAAAAGTTAGCGAAATATTTATAATGAATTTATCTGGCATTCATCATTCGAAGGAATTAAAAATATATATGGATTATTGTATAGCAGTGTTTCCCAAACTTTTAACATCTGTGTACCCTTTCTATAATTTTCGTGACACTAAGTACCCCTCGTTAAAAGAAATCAATTTCTATTTTGGTTGTCTTTAATTATTTAATTCTATTTTTTTCTGTGTCAATCAGGGTATTGAAAATTAAATAATATAAACTACTTCCTTTTTATATCACGGTTATAATTCGTTCCCGCTTATATTGGAACATTTTCAACCCTTTAGGTTTAATCCTTTTTTAAAAATGGAAATTAAAAACTTTCTATTTGTCAAATATTTACAAATTATTACTTTAAAAAAGTAATTTGTCCAAAACTAAAACGACTAAAACCAAGGAGTTAGGTCTAATATATGTGAGTCACTTCATCATTGGGCTTTGTCCCACGACTCTAGTCGTCATGCAACAAATCTAACAAGAAATTGGATGAATAAAAAAAAAAATAATTAAATATGCGTATACTTCAATAACAAAAATAAATAGACTGCCAATTGGTATGGCACATAGCTTCCTCGCATCCTATCACGTACTTTATTGAATTTATACTTTTACAAGCCATTATTGTCTAATTTATCTAATTGTTTCCTCCGTTTTTTTTTAATCTGTCAAAGTTTTAGGATTTTTTACATAAATTAAAGTATCAATTTTGCAAAAGTTAAAGAACTCAGACGGTTCAAATTAATCTAGGGCTATCTGCGGACTACTTTCAATAAACTATAAAAGTTTCATACATATCAGATAAGTACTTTTGAAGCTGTATGTTTGTGCGCATGTGGAAGAGAAAAAATTAGCGCAGAAGTTTGAAACTTATATGGGACCAACACTAAGCAAATTATGACTTACCATCCAAATTTAAATTAAATTGGACGTGTAGTTTTTAAGATATGTTGGTTCGCAAAAATTGAACGACAGACACGGAACCAAAAATATTCCCTGATGTCTGAAACGGATTTCTTTCTTGGAATTTTTGAAATCGGAGACTAACAATTTTTTTGTTCTTCAGAACGATCACATAGCTTCCGTTACCTTCGGTAAGGTCGGATGCAAAATTAAAAAAAAATAGTTCATAAATGAAAACAAAAGGCCAATTTAAGAAAAAAATTAACAGGGAACCAAATTATGATGAACTGTTGCTTCAACATAAACAATTTTATCCTTCTCAGGATAAAATTGATTGCGCAGTCAAAGCCCGGTGCTGCGCGTACCCCCACCAAACTCTTCCCGTACCCCCAGGGGTACGCGTACCACACTTTGGGAAACACTGTTGTATAGGAATAACATTGTTTAACAATAATTACAAAAAAAATTAAGTTAATTTTATTAATTTAATTTATATTTATAAAAACAAAATATTGCAATAATAATCTAATTTTACAAACAGTAATAAATTAGTTCAAAGTCAACATTATAATTATCTAGGTACGTAAGAAACCTAAGACTAAGTATTAATAAATATATAAGCAATTATGATCAACATAAAAAATCTACATAAATATATATATGTATATTTTTTTAGATAAATAATTATTCTAAATTTATAAATTAAGATGTGTCTTAAATTTAAAATATAATAAATAATTCCTAGAGGTACTTTACATTTCTTAGAATAAGCTATAGAGACTCGTTAAATTAAACTTTTAAAGTTATCTAATAAGGTCAAACATTTAAAATTAACAAATAATAGAGTTATATTTTGGGGAATTAAATGGATTAAAAATTCTCCATTTACACTCCACTCGGCCCTAATTTTATTTGGTTCAAACCTCTTATTAATACCAATTGTTATTTTTCAATTATTCATTGAGATAATTATCGTAATGGAAATCGTCTTGGTAAAGCTGATCTTCATCAGGGTAGTGAATGGGAGAATCATCAGGGCAGTCTTGAGTCAAAGGATGTTCATCCTCTCTTCGTTGTACGCCGTCGCAGTCCACTAGAGTCAGTGTCTTGTCAAAGCAAAGCCTTACATCAATTAAATAAGTTTTTCCTGTACTCTGTAAATAAAAAAAAGTAAACATAAATATTCAATATTCAATATACTTATAGATATGTAATTTATGAATAATGTAAAATAAAATGCCAATTGGTGCGGCACATAGCTTCCTTGCATCCAATTACGTACTTTATTGATTTTATGCTTTTACAAGCCATATATTGTCTAATTTGTTTAATTGTTTCCCCCGTTTTTTTAGTATGTCAAAATTGCTTGGATTTTGTACATAAATTAAAGTATCAATGTAGCAAAAGTTAAAGAGCGCAGACGGTTCAAATTAATCTAGGACTATCTGCGGACTACTTTCAATAAACTATAAAAGTTTCATACAAATCAGATAAGTACTTTTGAAGCTACAGGTGTAAATAAATGTATGTTTGTGCGCATGTGGAAGAGAAACAAATGAGCGCAGAAGGACCAACAACGAGCTAATTATGACCTACCATCCAAATTTCATTAAAATCGGACGTGTAGTTTTTAAGATAAAAATGGTTCGAAAAAAATAGACGACAGACAGACACGGAACCATAAAGGTACCCTGATGTCTGAAACGGATTTCTGTCTTGGAATTTTTGAAATCGGAGACGAAATATTTTCGTTCTTCAGAACGATCAATAGCTTATCATCAGTAAGACTGATATTAGATATTATTAGACAAACTTTATCATATTATATAATAATTGCGTATTATTCTATTGAATCTGAGTTGGCTAAATGATCTTTGAAACTTAGTTTTACTAAATTATATTTATTTATTACTTAAATTTTCTGCGTAGACGACTAACCACTAACACAATTATTTTTTAAAGCCACTTTATTAAACTTATTATCAGTATCCCTAAAAACGCATAAATAGATCAATCATCAATCCAACTCGATTTGGGCACAATCTATACCCTATAGTCTAAATATCAATACCTCTCTGCATGTATTAAGAAAAAGTATTTATCGAATAGTGTAATAGCAATATCGAATAGAATAAATAAATATTATTTATCGAATAGTGTCGGTAATTACCTTTTGAGTGTAGCAAGAAATGAAGGGATTAGTTCCAGTAATAGATTGAACATTATTGTAGAGAGTATCGATAGTTTGAGTAGGTCCACCAGGCTTCATTCCAATCTGTTGTAGAATGGATTTCATGTTGTACTGAGTGTTCCAGTTCAGTCCTTGGTTGAAGTATTTAAGTTCTGAGTCTAAATTTTCCAATTCAACAGCACATGTTCCATGTTTCTCCCACTCGTGTTTCCAGAAATCTGCGTCCTGTCCATTACCACTTCTAATGCTAAGCCAGCGGTATGTCAGTTCGTCCACGATACTCTCGAGTTCATTCAGTTCAAATTTCATCTCTCTGTCACAGAATCCTGGACCCTTGGTTCCCAATTTAGTAGGCCTGAAATATAAAATAGGAATAATTTATTTCTGAGAATAGTTGGCAACATTTATTATTTTAATAAATAAAGAACTTTTTAAATTTAATTCTGCGATTACAAATTTATTCTTGATACTCCACTACTCCACATTAATAAAAAATACAATTTATATAAGAAAAATCAAACTTTTACATAATCTTATTCATGCTATGAAGGTAATAATTGTAAAATATCTAATTAATTTTATTTCATTTGGCTATAAATTAATATTCTACCAACTGCAAATTTTGCAGTATTGCATAACTTATTATCGCTAATACTTTTCATCTACGTAATGAGTATCGAATAATTCTTTTTTCCAGGCTACTAGTGTCTTAATAAACTAAAAAACGCTATTTTTTACTATTCTGTAAAAAAAAAAAAAAAAAATCTTACCACATTCCATGAACGGTCCATTGTGCATAATCAGCTGAATTACATTCTCCATAAGGTTTATCTTGTTTAAACTGAAGGCACTCAGTAACTGGCCAGTTTTGAGTAAACAATATGACGTCCCAATCCGTATTTGATCTGTTAATTAAAAAATAAACATTTATATTGAATGAAAAATAACGTTATAATTGTTAAAAAATATGTAATATGCCTTATTTTAGAAAGAAATCAATACAAGTTCTTTGACTGTTAAACTCAAGTGTTATAACACTTATATTTTGAGTGTTTCTACTCATAAGATAACAATTTTAATTACTTTTAACGAATTAAGTACATTACAATTACCAATTACTTTCTTTCTATCTATTGTAAAAAGTTTTGAGGACTTTTCAATAGGAGTAAGGATAAAGCTTGTCGAGTTCCTAATGTAAACAATAAACAAATATTTAAATTAAGTATATTCTTGCAGCTATTAGGATCAAGTAAATAAAAATTGTATTGAAATGGACATATTTTAAACCCTATCTATTCGCGATATTCTAAATTGACGAATATTAAAGGCCATCTTGACTAAAAAAAGGACCTAGTTAAATTGGTAATGTAGACATCCTTCCCTCCATAGATAGATGTATTTATATTCTATTCATAACAAAACAATAATTGTGCCATGCGCCTAAAGTGCATTTCCGAGAGAAAATGTTGAAATTACATAACCCAGATTTATTGCTTAGCGAACCATTTTCGTTTGTGCCAAATGAGTCTCACTGCGTTGACAGCGTAGTAAAGAAGTAAATAAAAACGGGCCGAGTGTCCCAGACAAATTTTCTTGTATACAAGTTCATAATTACTTATTACTTAGCCGTATTTTCCATTTACTAGTTTTCGTCGGTACATTTAATTATTATTGAACATTTTATCAAAATGTTTCATAAAAATAGAGGATATAAACATCCTCTATATTAATCCTAAATTCTGTGCAGACGCGTGAAGCCTAAACTACTGGGCCGAATTTGACGAAATTTGACATACATGTTCAGAAAAATCATACCCTCAGGCGAAATCGATAAATGAATTTTATCCCCAAATTCGTAACCTCCACAAAGGTTGTCATGGTGATTCATCAGTAAAACAAACAAACAGATTAAAGGTGAAATAATTATTTCTTTATGTAGATGAACTAATGCATATGTATATATAAATCAGTAGGTGGCAATACTGTTCAATATATGGCTCAGCTACAGGCTGATTCTCCCATCAAATTTTAGTTTTTAATTTCAAATAATTACTATCTATAATTAAATTTTAAAATCATTAAATTTATTTAGTGAATTGTTATTATTATTGTTTAAAATAAATATAGAAATATTTACTTTTTGTTCAATAAAATAATTTAAAAATAAAATCTTCTTTAATTATTTTCCCTCCCTTCTGTAAATAAAGTTTTGTACATACCTCGGGAGTAAAAATCAATTGTAACCAAGCGATAATTAATATTATAATTCTTTCATCAAACTTCATCTCTCAGAGTATGCAGTGCAATGACTTAATTACTCCCCTGGTATGTCAATAATTATTGTGTGTAAAAAAATCATAGAAGGATATATTTACCCGTAATGAAGAACTCTTCCGTTCGCTACAGAACATGAAACAATCAGTAGTAAAACTAAATCAATCATCACAAATAATTTATAATTATCTTATACGTTCAGCAAATGTGGTATACCAGAGATGAAATGTATTCAGGTATATATAGGGGAATCTCTTATCACACAAAATATTTTCTTCCGAAATTAAACAACAAAAACAATTACGTTGATGAATTTTTTGTTTTGTTCTTCCTTTTTCAAGTGTTTATTAATTACCTCGTTCTTGTTTTATTTTCTGTTTTAATTACAATTTGTTTTCATATGCTAAATTAATCTTCTTAGATCATTAGAGCTCACTATAATAAACCAATAACACCTCATTGTTGAAGTGTTGATTTTTTTTTTTCTTCTTAACCGAATACGTCTTACGTCGTGATTCCTTTGATTTAAAGAATAACAGCAACATGAGGGGAGAAGATTACATAAATATAATTAAATTCCACGAATCATCCATTAAATGTAAAAGACAAATAGTTAATGTATAAGTGCAAACTCTTAATAGCTAATGAGAATTTATGTATTATATAATATAGTCATGTTTATACATAATTTAATAATTATTTTTTAAAATGTGTTTTGGAAACTTCAATTGTCAAATATTACATTTGTAATTACTCCTCGCTCACTGACATGCAGGGCCAACGACAGGGGGGGGGGGGGGGGGGGGCAATTGCCTAGGGACCCGGGTCTCTAGGGGGCCCGGGCTCCGGGGAGTGGCCCTGGTTTTTTACAACCATAAAGGCAAGAAGTATATTATAACCAGTGGCATAATAATGGCCCGTATTACGGGCGGGCGGGCCGGTGCCAGGGGGCTCAAATTAAAAAAAAAAAAACACAGGAAACTATTCTTTGTACCAATGTCGATGGGGGCCTGGGGGCTAGAGCATAATAAAGTCTAACTTGTAATTATACTTCCATACTATTGTCTGGGGGCCCCATTCAGTTCAGAACGCAATTTTTTTTGCTCATACATTTTTTTTTGGCGAGGGGCCCCTAATGCCCTAGCTACACCACTGATGGTGATGAACTTAAAATTATTCCTAATGTGTGAATGTGTCATAAGTATGGAAGTATGCATTCTTGTGTTTCATTTCGTTACTTAGATTTTTGTGATGTTTCCATCTTGTTCAATATGGTCAATGTTAATTAACAGAAGAGAAACTGGCAAACAAATCATTTTAACAGACTGATATTAATAATTTTTACATTTTTACTTGTAATGCTGCATTACTAATGCAATTTTGTAAATAATAATGTGTTACTTAACTATTTTGATTTGCTTACTCTTAATCCCACTATTTTAGCAAACAAGTTATTATGTTTATTTATTGTATTATTTTATATAGCTGGATATACCCGTGCTTCGCTACGGAGTGTGTTATTTTTAATTTGATGGTTTATGTGATATAGGCCAAGAGCGTTAGCTCAAAAAAGGCCATTAACAGGAAAAAATTCCGATAAAGCTGTATTTTGCCTTTTTTTTAAAAATGGCGGCCAAAGCAGACCTCCCTCGAGGGGGAAAAATTAATATGTTCATCAGGGGACCAAAATAAAGCCATAAACCAAAATTCAGCTTTATCGGAATTTTTTTCTCGTTCAAAGTCTCTGGCGCTTGGCCTAATATATCTATTGTTTTGTTTTATTGCTTGACAACGCTATCATTTTTATTTTTCTTCTTGTTGTTTTTATTTATGAAGTGTGTCAATTGCAATAAAAATATAAAATGTTCATAAAACTGTTCATTAAGTTCTGTATTAAATTATATCATTATAAACTACCATCAAGAAATAAAAGTTATTTTACTAATCGAGAATATCTAGATTCTATCCCTTCCCCATATTTCTATACCCCCTCTCCTTTGATAATATAATTTGCAAACATCCCAAATTACTAATAATTAGTTCCGACTACTGATAAAAAATATCTGAAAAGTTAACTTTCCGGGAAAAGCAGCAGTATTTTCCTTCTGCATCCCCCGTGTCTTTTCCCATCCCTGGGTTGAAATTGGAATTATCGTTTATTAACATATTATATGCTTATGCTTACATCCAAAATAGGAGCCTTTTCTCAATTATGAAATTCCTAGCTTTAGGAGATCGGTCTCGGCTCAATTACCCTTTTATTCTAACTTTGTCCCTGTGTTCCCCTTAGGGATAAAATTTTATAAAAGACATCAATATAATTTAGAAATTATTATTCTACATATTATAAACTCGTAGATTTTATTTTAGCGTTTTAAAGAGGTGGTGATAAATTTAAGTAAAGGTTTAGGCATGGTAAGGTGTGATTTATAAAACATTGTCTTCTTCAAGATTTATAAACTATTTAAATAATATATGTCACATTTCTATAAAAAAATAATAAGGGGCGGAACGCAGCAGCGTTCCGCCCCGCCAAGTCATAAAGTCAAAATTTCACGAAAGCTGCCAGTGTATATATACTGTAGGTGACAAAATAGGGTTTTTGAGGGTCTGCAGCGTGAAATACGTACAAGTTACCTAAATAATTTTAAAAAAAATCGAAATCGGTCAAGTAGAAGTAGAGAAAAATATGTTTGAAAATGGTAGTTTTGATGACTTCATATTCTTATTCTTATTCTTCCTTCATTTTACGTTGACGCACCTACAGCCTAAACTACTGAACCGATTTTAATGAATGAGGGCTTTTTGGATTCGTCTAAGGCCCTAGTGTATTCCTAGTTCAAACATATTTAGATAACTCATTCCTACGCTGAACGCGGAGCGAGAAACCAAGCTAGCGAACAGTCACATTAACGTTGACGCACCTACGCTACAGCCTAAACAATTAACCAATTTTAATAAATGAGGGCTATTTGGATTCGTCTAAGGCCCTAGTGCATTCCTAGATCAAATAACTCATTCCTACGCTAAACGCGGAGCGAGAAACCAAGCTCGCGAACAGTCTAAAATGGGTCAACAATGGGGAGGGGGGGGGGGGGGGGGGGGTCAATGTTATAGGTCTCGTAGTTCTCCAATCTCCATAGACCTTGTCAAGCTCTTAACTTCACTTTTATTTGACTCTAATGTGTGGGAATAAACAGTTTAGAGTTTAGAGAATCCTTCCTTAGGTACCGTACAAAAAGTCATGAAATCTGACCAAAAACCCGCCAAGTCTTTGGTCCATAAAAGTTAAGAAATCAACTTTCTGTCCCGCCAAGTGATGTTGCCACTTTCTCCTGACCCAACACAGTCAACTTAGATACTTATCAGCTTCTTCTCTTTGGCGGTGTGCCTGCAGTACTACTGCAGTTACTGTAAGTTAACTAGTTGTATTCCACGCATCCTATGCAAAGAAAGTAGTAATTGCATGGGGTCATTCCTTGAAAGCTTAATTTGTATATTACTTATTTCTATTTTATTTGCTTTCTGGTAATAGGAAAAATTTACTGCAATGATCATTGTGGCATCGAGAAGTGCCTTCAACAACACTGTTAAAAGGCTTTCCTCTCCAATATGCGCCTGCATATACTAGTACTAGTTGTCTAGAACTAATACTATGAAGTTTACGTCAGTTCAAAGGGAAACAAATTTAAAGATATTCTACTAATTAATGAATACATAGCTTCCTTCGTTCTATTACGAACGTTAAAGATGTTTTGCTAATGGCTTATACCACCCATTATTGTCAAATTTATTTAATCCCCGCCCCCTTTTAATTTCTCATACAATACGCGTGTTGTAATGGTGTGAAAATACTATTATAAGATTTTGATGGATTTACACGTTTTAAGGTTTCCTGATTAAAGCTTAAAATACTGGGCCGCTTTCTATGAAATTTGGCATAAATGAGCAAATAAATGTTACCCTGATGCGAAATTCCGCCGGGGGGGGGGGGGGGGGGGAGCGGTGCAACTCCCCAAAAACTCATTTCACGTAAAAAAAAAAATTAGTTTATAATCTCAGAAAAATTATTTCTCGAAAAAGGTACCGACTAGAATATTATCATATAAGTCGTTCCTCCAGGAAAATTTAGTTTCCGAGATATTGCTGAAAATAACTATTTACCTAAAAATTGGAAAAAACCAAAAAGTAATAAACCACCTGTTTAATAACACTTCTTAAATGTGTTTATAATTAAATTGATGAAATTAGATGTTATTAGATTTAAATTCCACTTAATACGTACACAAAATGGATTTCCTTGCAAAAGGTCGGATATCCATAATTTTTGGATATGATGTAGGGACCTATGCCACTAGTAAAAGACCAAGTTCACAGAAGTCCTTTGCAAGCAGTCACAATTCGTTTTTTTTGGACCATTTTAGTAATATTAAATATTGCGCAATGGGTTGAAATATATATGGGACAACCTGTTATACTACTTTCGACAAAGCATCCAATTTTTTTTAAACTCGGGTCGGTAGGTACTTGTAATATTTACACGGAGAGAAAATTATGCTAAATAGTCAGTATAACTTATTCTGCCACCATTTTTCAACCGCGTACTAGTCGAAAAAATTCATTCCCATACTGAGGTGCAGTATAGGCCTATTCTGCGACCCAGCATAGACGTTTTCAGACTGCGTAGCAGTTGATGGTATACTGGAGTCAAGTCGAACATATCATTCAACTCCTGTGCAGCATAACCACTAAACTGTTTCGCAGTTTAAAACACCCCTATACTGCAATGCAGTATAGTTTGACTCGGCTCGGTCGCAGTATTGTTGTTTCCAGAATCGTGGCAGCCGAAAAAATTAATTAATAAAGCATAAAGGCAGTTGAAAATATTTAGTTTCAACTGGAATTCAGCATACCTCATAAGTACATTTATTACTATTTTTAATGAAATAGTTAATAAAACAAATAGTTAACTACGGTACGTTACATATTATTATTATTATTACATATATATAAATGTTCTGGAGGTAGTTTTGAAATAATTTAACAGTGTTTTAGGGGTACATTTATTTAGTACAGATTTTTTCTTGGGTAACCTAATCTAATCTATATGGTGTGTTTATTGGTTTTATTTTTCTTTACTTGAATAGTAATGTGTATAAGAACCGTTACGATTCAGAGGTTATATAGGTATTAAAAGTTTAAAAAAATACCCTTTGACTTAAGAGGATTAGACCTTTTTAGGAGAATCAGAAAAAACCATTATACTTATGCTTATGAAAGATAAATTTTAACGGTTATTCAAACCCTCAGTAAGGTTAAAATTTACCTGAATTGAACACTGGAACTGGCATAGTATTTGGGAAGTAATTTTGTATATATAGAAAGTATGCGTCAACCCCTCTTGGGCCGTTATGAAGCTTACTAATCTTTTAGACCATCCAAAAAATTACAAATAAATTTTGGAACTGCTAAAGTTTGAAGAGAATATTGTCAGACAGCAAAAATAACTATTGACAATATTATTATTGATTATAAGTGAGCATTAGAGACTATATTTAAACTTAGAAAGTATATACACATGATAATCTTCATCGTCTATAAGAACTAAGTTAATATAGACTGTGTGAAAACTGTAGTATCCACCTAAATAAACGATTCTCCCCTACGTTCTAGCTATGAAATAGAATAAAAGAGAATAGATTTGTATTTGCGTATAAAAACATGATTATAGTATATAGGTATTGAAAAATCAATCCTACACGTGGTTTATTTTGTCGTTCGGAACAATGTGCATAACTCTGTTAATGAAAAAAAAGGTTTGTCTCGTCGAATAGATAAAATTAGAATTTTTCCTATCCTAAAATTCAAATTTTAATTTTAAAGGGCACGTTTACGCGAGCGTTGCGCACGAACGCTTGGGCAGACAACGTTGTCCGGCAAACTCGTTCTGAGCATTGGTAAAATGAACATGTGCACAAAATTTCATCAAAATCGGTCAACTTGTACTCAAGTTATCGTCATATTATGTTTCAGACACACCGTCAAATACGTAGCATATTTTGTTGAATAAAATTTAGGAAGCTCGCTATGTTCGCTTCAATTAAACTCGTGATTTATGAAAATGCATTTATTACTTAGAATGCGTTAAAAAAATACTACGTAAAATGAGTCACTAATAAAAAAGATCATCAACTGTGACTCAGTTGAAGATAAGGCAGGTGCATTTCAAGTCAACTGCGACCAAGTATAAGTACTTTGTCTTAACTGTGTATCAGTTGAACAAAATACGTCTTCGACTGCCTCCGAGCTGAAGGGCCGGTGGTAGGTGGGGGGAACCCTATATAAAGGTTACCCCAGCTGAACGGAAGTCATTCTTCAGTTGTGCTTCCTACATTACAGATCATTGCTTTAGAGTTCTTTACACTTCTATATCATTTTAATCTTTACATATTGTCTATATATGAGACTTATTCAGTTATTCGGACTTAAATTGGTGAAACGTTTTCTCCAAGCTTGTGCAATGAGTGAGGTTCGAGAATTGTTTCTTCAGTGGGGACTCGATGAAGCATGCATTCAAGCTTTAACAGGTAAGTCAGTTTTTCTCCTTTAAACCTAACAATTCTTAAGATGAATCATTAATTATTTGTATAATTAATGTTTATTGTTCTGTCATACACATATTTATCTATTGCGTCTCCGTGTTGCGTACTGTGTTATTAAATTTATTATGTTACTTTCTGTCAAATATGTCCATTGTATTCCTCCGCGTGGCTAAGGCTGTAGAGGGCTCGTAAAAAAATTGTTTAAATAATTAATATAATAATTCTTTATTCCACCATACGATTTGTTACAACAGATGATTACTCTTATAAATATGTAGCATAAATTATAACATTTCTCCTTAATTACATCAATATAAATTGTAAAAGTATTCTGAAATTAATAATAGTGCACCCCCGCATGAGATACTCGTGCGCGGGAGTGGCCGTTGAGGCTTATACATAAATAAAAATAAATAAATAAGTTAATAATTATTGTGTTGTACTATCGAATTTTCATATATATACAAGATGATGCTTTTTTATGTTTATAAGTGTTTAACTAAACGCTTTGTTCGCGCAATGTCAGATGAAGTCAGTTATCCTTTCACGTCCCTCTAGTAATAATAATGTTAATAACATAAATCATTTAAATGAAATAGCTCTTATAATATTCGCTGGTGCAGTCGAATGTTCTTACATTGACAAAGAAACAATAATGCTCTCCATGATAAATATCTATATATATATATATATATATATATATATATATATATATATATATATATATATATAGATATGTATATGTATATGTATATGTATATGTATATGTATATGTATATATATATATATATATATATATATATATATATATATATATATATATATATATATATATATATATATATATATATATAGATATGTATTTATATATGTATATGTATATATGTATATATATGTATATGTATATATGTATATTGTCTATTCTGCCCAAACAAGTCAACCGTACTGCCTTTTGTTTTTAGCCCAAGGAATAACTGCATTTTCCAATTTGGAGGAAATGTCCTCTGTGATTGACAAGAATTACATAGTGTCCACATTCCCTAACCTGGCGACATATTTGACATTTCGACGAAAGTACCTGGAGTGGTACAATGGTCGGAAGCAAGCACCGGTTAGTCCACTTTTATTTCGTAATTGATAGTATTACTTACATTTTGATCTCTTTTTATGACTATAACCATTGTATAAGCCATCGTTTATGGTTTACAATTTTGTTAAATCCTCAACACTTAGTAAAATCTAATGTGAATTATATTTACACTTGTGTTTAAAGTTTATTGTAATTAATACAGTGGTTTCTCCATGATTGTAGTAATATGAGAACTTACCCACGATTATTGAAGATTTAAATATTTGTTTAATCTTAATTACATTTTGCATTGGGCCAATGACAATGAAAGTCTTTCTAACAATCTGTAAGGCTACATATTCTATTATGTACATACTATATGTTTATCACATATACTGTGTGTAGGTGTAAATGACAAAAAACATAATTTTTCGACAAAAAATAAGTTAAAAAAATTAAAAAAGAAATTACTCTTAATAATAATTGTTGCTTGTTGTGAAATGAAAAATTGTCATATTGATAATTGCATGCTATGTGCAATGCACCCAAAGATTACAATTTTTAAACATTGTATCAAGAGAAAAGTGTTTTTTTTTTTTTTTTTTTTTTAATTTTTGAAGAAATGTTACTCTATAAAATTATTTATTTATAATATCTTAAGGTAATTTATGTCATAAAAAGTAGATTTTTTTTTTTTCATTTACACCTGCAACTCAAACTGGGGACATACTGTATAGTATATACGCATAGGTATATAGATGTGTGTTTATTTGTAGCATTGGTAAATTTCCACTATTTTGGTCACCTATTTTTGACTGTCCAATTTAATTTTTTTGGTTAGTCTTAAGTTAATGCTTTGTAGTATTTTTTGAAAAAGGAATATTCATTCTCCTATGTACAAATCCCACTTTTATCATTTCTCTGATGCATAAGTCATACAAATGTATAGTGTTTGACAAAGTGTATCAACAATAAAGTACTAAAGCATTACTTAATACTAGTTAATTCTCACCCGTAATATTAACTTAAAATTAGTGATTTTTTTTGTACTTTTTTAACCTTTCCCAGCTTACATTATTGAAACGAATCCGGTTGTAAATTTTATTGGCGAATTAAGTATTAATGAATTTTGTGTTTTGATATTTTAGGTTATTGCTGAACTTGTAGACTTAAACAGCCAGTTGGAGGACCTAGAAGAATTTGTAAATACACAAAGCTCTGGGGAGCCTTCAACGAGTGAATTGTTCACATGTTCAACCCCCAAGCACTTACCTCGCAGCCAGACCGAAAACCAGGCAGAGCCTCTTGAAAGGATCCCTTCAGTATCGGAGAGTAATCTGAACCCAGCAGAGGTACTCCTCAGAAGTAAATGTCCACATTTACTGAAGAAGAGGGGCCAGGATCTTTCCAAATCAGAAATTACTGAAATAGGCCGTGTAGTTTGCAGGCATTTAGCCGAATGCATTGTAATTAACAAAGCAATAACGCTATCCTGTTTGGCTGAGTGGGGAGGACATTTAGGTCGAATTTTTCAACCTAGATATCCAGCGGATTTTTTCTTCCGATATACACAAAAAGTTTTACGGAATAAAAGATTGTCGTCAGAATCTGAAGAGGATCCGAGGCTGGGCCCCAGCTTTTCAAGAGAACCTGTTGGAGCTCTCTACAATACCTACAGGAACTTCAAAAAGACACTAAGGCTAGAGGGGTTGCTGAAGCGACAACGGACTCGTTCATCATTGCCAGGATCCAGTGTGGATGAATCACCGTCGTCAGAGAGCTCTGAGGGTTGTTCTTCGCTGACATCACATGATTCTCCACCAACCAAAAGAGGAAGATCCAGAAAACAGGCGACGAAAGCTGATAAACCTGGTGAGTCACTTTATTATAATATGTATTGTATGTTGTATGGACGAGTGAAGTTAATAGAACATAAAGTAAATAAACTGAGAAGTGAAAGTAAATTTAATTAGTGTGTTGTCTCAATCACAGTAAATAAAAACATCAATGTGCTTATATGGTGTATGTATAGTTAGTTTATTTGCTTTTAACGCCACTTAACATTAAATTTAAATATCTTACATTAAATAATAAGAAACATCATAAATGATCCTATTCCATGCCTACCACATTAACTGTGTACATACAACAGTCAGAAAGTTGTCATGACTGTAATTGCATTTTGATATTAATTTCAGAAACATCTGAAGGTGTCCGTACTAAGTTGGCAATTCTTCGGGAATACACGTCCACAGAAACCACGGCCTACCTTGAAGAAGCCTGGCGAGAGACCTTTGCCATCCGTTCTTGGGAAGGTGACACATCGGAGCTCACCATTTTAGAACAAATTGAAAAATATCCACCTCTTAAACAGCAGTCAACTGCTGAAATTCTTGTAAGTTCTTATATTCTTTATTCCTATCTTAAATCAGCATGCTTTTCCATACATCTAGATATTAACAATTTATATGGTGAGAGAGAAAGATAGGTTTAACAGGGAGGCGCTTTAATTTAAAACTTAAATTATAATTTGTTTTATTTCTGTTGCAGTTAAGATTGGATTTCGATAAGGTGGCAGGAGAAGGAAAAGCAAAAATAAAAGTAGCAGACCAGGTTGCCAAGTATCATAAAGCAATATTAAAATTGGCGAGAGACTCGTACAGCAAAGATCCCGCTCAGAGAAAGATACTTTTAACTTTCCTTGATCACGCCACATCAGGTGAATTTGTAAATGTTATACTTTTGATTCATTGAAGTAATGTCGTTTATTTACATAAATGACATTACTTCGCATGAATTTATTAAATATGCCTATTATTTTTGTAAAATAACTCCTATTTAGAGATGGATTTGTAAGTTGCCTTGTTACATTTGGAGGATGAGGAATTGTCTGATTTTAATTTTAATTTTTTTTTTTTTTTTGTTGATTAGGTGACAGTGCGAAGAAGATTACAGCGACCCTGTTCCTGTTGCCCTTCACTTTATCGTCTACAGGCTACAGAGAGAGGTCTACAGCGACAGGAAAAGAAGGTGTGCAGTCAGATCGCATTGGTTCGTTAAATTTTTTTATTTACCATACGACATCAGTTGCGGAAGGCAAAGACCGGGTTGTTAAATTAACTGCTGAGTTTAAAAGTTTAAAAAGGCATCTGCAGCCCTTCATTATTGCAATAGGCCCATCTTGCGTAGACATTGTTAAAGCATACATTGTAATTGACGGGGAGTTTTTATACGAATTCAACTCAACTGCAGATGCTGTTGAATTTTACCTAATATTATGCTATGCTCTTAATATTAAATTTCCTCCTGAGGCCGAGAACATTTGGATTCTAATATCAAAACTATTTTACAAAATAGAAGAGAGTTCCCTTCCCCAAAGTGTTTATTCCACTTGGGTAAAACTTAAACATTTTAAAGAAGAACCCGCAACTGATATCGTATAGTGCGTAAGGAAACAACATTGTAACAACTGTCATCATGCTATCGTGCCACGATTGTAAACATAGATTCAAATCTGTAAGCGATCTTATAGTTCATATCAAACGTATGCACCTTGACTTTTCACCAGGGGACAATCTTTCGTTGCGCTGTGGCGAGCCAGGCTGCTACAGAGTATGTGGCAGCTTGTATACCTTGCGTTATCATTTAAAGTCTGAACATTGTGCCACTTCTCCAAGTGGTGTCGCGCCCTCTTTAAACAACGTGGTCTGTGAAAGGAATGGGAACGAGGTAGGAGAAGGTATTAAAGACTCAGAAATAAATATCTCACAAGATGAGACGGTTAATGGGGAAAACTTACGCTTTGATTTTTCGCCCGAAAATTTAAAAAAAATATTTTTAGATACAGCTGCTAAGATGTTTAGCAAGCTACAGGCCAACCCACAAATACCCCTTAATTACATTCAGTTATTTTATAATAGGTATGAAGAATATATGAAAGACTCGTTTTGTTTTGTGTTAAATCGATTTGCAGAAGACAGTGCTAGAGATGGCACTTGTAATCACTTAGGGCCATTCACTGAAACTTTATTAGGATCCATAACACAGTGCAATGAAACTTTCCGCAGTCAACACCTCCGACTTAATTTTTACACTAATATTGGAACTTACATTCCCCCAAAACAGAAATTTATAATGAATCGTCCAGTGGCCGGACGAGGTGGTACAACTAAACTTGGGCCTTGTTTTGCTTCCTTTGTTCCATTGAGAAATGTTTTTAAAAAGGTTTTATCAATTCCTGGTCTTTTAAAAGAAATTGATAGTTACATAAATTTTTGCCAAAACTTCCCTTTCCCGATGAATATAATTCAAGGTAGTGCATGGCAGAAAACGTACTCAAACCATCATTTAAATGCAAATGAGAAGTTATACCCTCTTACACTTTATTTTGACGATTTTGAAACATCAAATCCCCTTGGTAGTCACTCATCCATTCACAAGTTGGGAGCAGTGTACGTATCCATGCCTTGCATTCCGCCAAAATATGCTTCCAAGCTTAACTATATATTCTTGGGTCTTCTGTTTCATTCCTCGGATAGGGCTGTTTCCAAAGGTAACGAGAAAATATTTGCAAGTGTAATAGACGAGCTAAATTATTTAGCTAATACTGGAGTAGAAATTGCTGTTGACAGTTTCACTGGCACTGTTAAATTCAGATTAGCTTGTATAACCGGAGATAATTTGGGATTAAACTCGATCCTGGGCTTTACCGAAAGTTTTAGCGCCTCTCATTACTGCCGGATATGTAAAGGAGGCAAACGTGAGCTAGCTAAGCTTACGCGTGAGAAATCAGATTTTCTTAGAAATATGGAAAATTACAATGAGGACTTGCAAAGTGATAACGTTTCAGCTACGGGCATTAAGGAAAGGTGTGTCTGGTTAAAAGTCAAAGGTTTTAAGTTATTTCAACATGTAGCTGTAGATATTATGCATGATTTATTGGAAGGTGTTTGTCAATATGTTATGACCCTTGTGATAAATTCTTTAATAAGAGATAAACTATTCTCTTTGAATTACTTGAACGATCACATCGTTTTGTTTGATTATGGCCCAGATTCAGGCTCAAAGCCTCAACCTTTGGTCTGGCAATCTGGTGGAATAAAATGGAGAATGTCATCAGCAGAATGCTTGACATTCCTTAGGTATTTCTCACTATTTGTAGGAACAAAAATCCCATTGGGCAATAAATATTGGGCTTTGTTTTTGCTTTTGAGGCGAATAATGTCCACTTGTATGACGGATGCCGTGTCTCCCTACCTTCCTGAGAACCTGGCTCAATATGTAAGTGATTTCAATAAACTGTACTTGAAATTATCTTGTCGTGATAGGTTACAACCGAAATTTCACAACTTGATACATTATCCTTCAATGTTAAAAAAATTTGGCCCTTTGAGACCTTTGTGGTCTATGAGGTTTGAGGCAAAACATAGAATACTTAAAGTGGCTGCTCGAGCCACAGGCAATAGGATAAATATAACAAAAACCATTAGCGTGCGTCATCAATTGCAGTTAAACGACATGCTCCTGGCTAATACACTCCCTGATACATTTAAACCGGCCAAATATCACAAATTATGTCCCTCTCTGTTGTGCGCCCTAAAAACAAAATTTAAATTGCCATCCTGTAACACCCTATATGGTGTCGTTAGTGTGGAGTTGGAAGGTATAGTGTACCGACCAAACCAACTTATTTGCATTGGCTTGGATGAAGAACGATTTAATTTGCCCAAATTCTTTTATATTGAACATATTTACATAGATAGTAAGACCCAAAATATTTTTTTAACCGGAAAAGAAATGTTTACGATTGACTTTGATGATCACTTCTTTGCCTATGAAGTCGAGGAAGGGAGACTCGACATGTCCTATAGACTTCAGGATACATGCTTCATCTTCCCAAATCTAATGTGTTCATTGCCCAATGGGAAAATATATGTGGTTTTTAGAAATTCCATAGATTAGTAATTGATACATTAAGTGTCTTCTTAGTGTACATAATTATTAAGAGCAATGTAACCTAATATTTCAAATGTATAACAAAATTAACAAAATGGTTATGAATAATATTTTTATCTTTAAATAAGAAAAGATAAGGTCACAAGAATTACAATGAATAGTAATTGTGATCAAACTATTCAATTATTAGAATGAATAAAAATATAATTTTGCACCACAAATGATAAATATGTTAATTATTGTAAGACTATTACAAAGTAAAATCAACAGATGTTTGTAAAGCTATTAAATATGTATGAACTATGTTTTCTTTATAAAGAATATTTTAAATTATATATATATATATATATATATATATATATATACATATATATACATATATATACATACATATTATTATTAGTATTTGTATATAAATTAAATTTTATGATATATATTACACACATAAACAGCTTAAATTTTTTAAATTTAGTAAAATATTAACTTGTAATATTATGCTTTTAATTTATACCTTTATTATATATATGTGTGTGTGTGTGTGTGATGTGTGATAATTATACATTTTTAAACACACACACACACACACACACACACACATATATATATATATATATATATATAATATATATATATATATATATATATATATATATATATATATATATGTATATTATACACCTAAATATTATTTTATACATTAACTTTTAATATTGTGCCTAAATTTGTAACTAAAATATGTATAAACTATGTTTTCTTTATAAAGAATATTTTAAATTGTAATACTAGGCATTAAATGTGTTCATATACATATATATATATATACATACATATTATTATTAGTATTTGTATATAAATTAAATTTTATGATATATATTACACACATAAACAGCTTAAATTTTTTAAATTTAGTAAAATATTAACTTGTAATATTATGCTTTTAATTTTACCTTTATTATATATATGTGTGTGTGTGTGTGTGTGATAATTATGCATTTTTAAACACACACACACACATATATATATATATATATATATATATATATATGTATATTATACACCTAAATATTATTTTATTTTATACATTAACTTTTAATATTGTGCCTTAAATTTGTAACTAAAATATGTATGAACTATGTTTTCCTTTTTCTTTATAAAGAATATTTTAACTTGAAATTTATACCTCTATTATTTAACTTACATGAATGCATATATATATATATATATATATTGGATTTTAATTAAATTTTATTTTATACTTATGTTGGACGTAATATATAATTGTAAATTTGTATTCATAAAAATAATAATAATAAAATTTTTTATGTAAAATCAAATCTGCCTCTTACATGTTTTTCTTCTAATTTAAAATATTACAATTATTTTTAAAGTCCTAATTTTAGGACTTAAGAATTAAGTAATATTTTAATAATACAGCAGCAGCTTAGATGAAAATAAAGGTTGTATGCAGTCGGGGGTAAGCATTGGCGTAACGCCTGCTCTACTGTTCCCAAATTTGGAGCAGTTGTGTTCCCAAATTTGGAGCAGTTAAGCAGAAGCTAAAGCTTACTCTCTCGACAGCATACCACCTTATATTTCATCTGGGCTGCAGCTGAAAGTATTCCCCTTTCCAACCAAACTTCAGTCGACACAACTGCTGTGTAGCAGTTGAAGTACAACTGCCAAGAAGTATAATACTACTGTGGCCTAGTAAGTAATAGTAAGAAGTAATATATTACGCTGCATAGCAGTTGCAATTAAACTGACAAGCAGTACAATACTACTGTGGTCTAGTATAAGAAATAATATATTACGCTGCATAGCAGTAGCAATTAAACTGACAAGCAGTACAATACTACTGTGGTCTAGTATAAGAAATAATATATTACGCTGCATAACAGTTGCAATTAAACTGACTAGCAGTACAATACTGCTGTGGGCTGGTATAATAAATAGAATATTACGCTGCATAGCGGTAGAAAATTGAGGGAGGCAGTTGAAATTCAACTGACTAGAAGTACAATACTGCTGTAGGCTGGTACAATAAATAAAATATTACGCTGCATAGCGGTAGAAAATTGAGGGAGGCAGTTGAAATTCAACTGACTAGAAGTACAATACTGCTGTAGGCTGGTACAATAAATAAAATATTACGCTGCATAGCGGTAGAAATTTACTTGTTTGACTGATTCACAGTTCAAAATGAACGTGAACGTGACGCTTGGACTGCACCATTGGACTGCGTCACAGTTGAAAATGAACGTGAATATGTCTTTCGACTGCTCCATTCGACTGCTACACAGTCAAAAATGAACGTGAATGTGTCACATTCACCTACTCTATTCGGTTGCCTCGCAGTATAGCGTTACACTAAGTTTCAGCATAAAAAGTATCGATATATCGAAATGTTCGATATATACACTCAGCTGAGTCACAGTATAATGGCCGCAGTATAGACTTCGACTGGAAGACCTCCTACGTTCAACCTTATTTACACGCAGCATCATTTCGACTGCGTATAAGTCGAAAAAAGTCCTTTTTTTCTCTCAGTGTAGGTGTTAATAAAAAAAAAATTGCGCACAAGAGAAAGGAAAGGAGAAAGGAATTTTGTGCGGAAAAGAAAGGAATTAATTAAGCAGTATTAAATTTGCGTAGACTGCTTAAATTAATGTGGGTCCAACGAAGGGCTAATTATGACCTACCATCCAAATTTCAATCAAATCGGATAAGTTTGTTTTAAGATATGGATATGATTAGACCAAAAATATTCCTTGATGATTTAAGGTGTGAAAACGGATTTTTGCCAAGGATTTATATAATTTAGAGACATTTCAAAATTTCGTTCTTCAGAGTTATTACAATGCTTCAGTAACCGTCGGTAAGCTCGGAAGCAATATAATTTTTTCTTTGGTTCAAATTCTTGTAAAATCAGAATAAAATAGAAATCCCTATGGAATAACGATTTCCCAGAAGGGCTCTAAAGCTGCCAAATTGCGCCCAAATAGAATATGTAATCCACGTTTCAATCAAAATATTATATTTTTTCTGGGAATGACAAAAACAAAAAAAAAATAAAAATAAAATAAAATAGAAGACAAAATAAGAAGAATATTAATCAAATTACACATTTAAATAGAAAAACACAAAAATAAAGTAAAGATATTTAAATTACGTCGTTATTTTATATTTATTGTACGAGTCAGTGTACTTTTATCTGCATTACTTTTTTTAGAGACCGTAGGCAAAACCAAGGACCCTTATATTTTCTTATATAGTGTCTGTCCGTCCGTCCTGTCGCCTGCTCTCACGGCTACACCTTTCGTCTGATCACTTTGAAATTTGGCATGTATGTGTCTTGTACCTACACACATATTTTAAAAATATAGTGACTTAAAAAAAATATTTTTCAAAAAAATTAGGGTAAAAAAACTTAAGGGTTAATTTTTTTTTTTTCGACACCGTGAGGGGTATCATATGAAAGGGTACGTCGAGCTGATTACAAAAATATACTAGGCATCGCGTGGCTCTATCATTGAAGCGAGCGTATTGCAAAAAATATTGAATATTGAAATTTATTAATCATGATGAATGTCATAGTTGAAGATAAGTGGAAGAGGTGTGGAGTAGAGTGGGGGTACTCAGTACAAAGCTTTACTTCCTAAACAAGCCTACGACTATAAGAATCTTAACCACCCGTAATAGCTTTTATAATATTATTATAAATGTATCACTTCATTACTCAAATACTACTGCTTGTATCACGTTGAAATTTTACATACTTGTTTCAATTGTACTTTAGACGATGTACATGAAGTTTTATTAAAATCGTTACGTTAGAACGTAAGATATTGGTAAAAAGGTTGTTTTCTCTATTTTAAACGTTTAGGTCAGCTTTAATAGTTTTAGCGATCTTTATTAATTCATAGCAATGTCGTTGTTGGTTTTACTAAAAAATGTTATTTGTAAACAATGTTCGTCTCATCGAATAGGTGATGATAGAATTTTTTCCCGTCCTGAAATTCCAATTTTAAATTTGAAGCTCACGCTTACGCGAGCATTGCGCGCGAACTCTTGGACGGATCACGCTGTCCAACGAACTTAGCCTGAGTATTAGTAAAAGGAAGACGTATACCAAATTTCAACTAAATCGGTCAACTTTTACTCAAGTTATCGTCGGACACGTAAACGTTACACACAGACAGACAGACAGACAGACAGACAGACAGACAGACAGACAGACAGACAGACAGACAGACAGACAGACAGACAGACAGACAAGATGCATATTTCGTTGAATGTAAGAAGCTCGCTTACGCTCGCTTCAATAATTCTTTGGTTATAACTTTGATAGGGCGAGCTTAGGCAAGTTTGAAGTGGGGGTGAAACGTGCCCCCCCCCCCCCTCTATCTCGCTTATGTGAAGTGCAAAAAATCTGAAAAAATTCCTGAACATTCTTCGACCAAAAGTAAAGATACCACTTTTTGGAAATTTCGAAAAAAATATTATTTTATTTTTTATTGACAAAATACGTTTTTTTTATAACTATGGTCTTTTCGATGTATTTATATGGTTGTAGTCCGGTTCAGTGGCAAAAAAATACTTTATCAGAAGTTTGTTTATGTGTTTTGAGAATATCAAACCCATAGGATAGTTCAAAGTAAGCTTTTTAGCATTTTAAAAAACACCATCAATAGGTTACTACTTAAACTATACAGGGTTGCCTACGGACCCTCGCTGTGTGCTGACTAGCACACACTTGACCTGTTTATTATTGTTTGTACTTCTATAATACACCAAATCTTGTAAACAAATTTTGTTTTTGGCAATAAACTTTCTTATTCTTCTTACTTTCTTAAAACTATTGTTGTCTAATAAACAGAAGGAATATCTTTGTTAAATATTGGAACAGTGAAGCCTATAAGCTTAGTCACAATGATATTAAAAATATGATATTAAGTATAAAATTATAAAAAGTAACTTGTAGAAATAGAAAGCACAGAATCCATCAATGTTTTATTACAAATACGACGTAAATACGAGTATGGTATAATCATAAAATAAATAAATATTCTTATTTGTTTACAAGAGCAAAAATGTTCATTACACACTACATCGTTTGAAGATTAGGATAAATTAAAACAACGTAGTATAAAATTTTTAATTTATAAAAAAGTGTTTATCGCATCATCGTACTCTCAATTAATTAGATTTAATTAATAATCAATAATTAAAGGAAAGGATGTTATGTCATGCCAAACAAATTTTCTTTTATTATAAAACATCAAGGTCAGTCACGTCAAATGTAAAAACCACTTCATAATCGTATCGAACTGTCTTTGTTTTTTAATGCATAATCAGTTAAAATTAGGTTGGATGTTAGATGAAGAATGGAACTAGGGTTGGGACATCGATAGGCAAACATCGATGTTTTCGATACATCGACATCGAAAGAACAAACATCGATGTTAGCCAAAACATCGAAAGAAAACATCGACGTTTTCGATACATCGACATCGGTCAAGAGCAAAAAAAAAAAAGGTCACCACTTTTAAAAAAATCTCTCCTTTTCGCCCCCCATTTTCGTTGTCGTCCATTTTTTAGGCTGCGATGGATCTATAACATCGATGTTACATACATCGAAAGATCAACATCGATGTTAAACATCGATTTTTTAAAGTCCGATACATCGATGTTTTCGATACATCGACATCGATGTCCCAACCCTAAATGGAACCTATGCATTCTGCATAATCACAGTAAAATGTTTAATGCTATTTCACATTGACAATACACAATTGGAAAATATCAGATCCGTTATCAGGGTACAACTCTCAAAGAGAGATCTTCATTCAATAATTAAATAAAAAATATTGTTGTTCTAAATTAACACACCAACAAATATTATAAAACGTTCATTATAAAATAAATAATTTGATTAACATGCAAATATTAATATTTTAATATTAATTAAAATGTAATTATGGTAATTAATCAGATTCAACATTTAAAAAACAAGAAACAATCCAAAATTAAAAATGACAATGATAATATAATAATGATAGTGAACTTACTGAAGATGACCTTTTAGGGTCGAAACGTTTTGGTAATATGAATTAAACTGTTTAATTTACTCCCAACTAATAACGTCCATCACTTCTCAAGTCATTATATCTATTATGTTAATTCATTTCTTTTTTACCTACTATTCTTTTTTAGATCTAAATCTTATAATATAATTAACTCTAACATATGTTAGTTAACCTAATAATTTATATTTAACTAAAATTTCAATTTAATTGAAATTAATTAATTACATAATCAAATTAATTAGTTTATAATTATCTAAAAAATCTTAGTATCGCCACAGTGAATCAGTATAATTTTACATTTTTCAATGCATTTTATCATTATTTGGTTAATAAAAGTTGATTTTTTAAATTTAATTCCTTTTTTTAAACTGTTATTAAAAGTCTTTAATAAATGTGTTTTAATTTATTAAAAAGCATCTACATACTCCAACATTAAAAGTTTAGTCATTAAAATTTCAAATTCTTCTCTTTAGTCATGCAGAGGAGAAGCCCTATAGGAATCCATTCTGCGTCAAGATAAAAAGATGGAATGTTAGGAATTGGAATTCTTAGAAAAGCAAACAGTGAGTATTAAAAGGGATTTGATGTCCTTTTGATTTGCAAAAACCGCGTCCTTTTTGCCATTTTAGTTTATGAGTAATAAAGAGTTTTCTGAACAAAATCACTAAATTTTAGTTCTCTAACTAGAAGATCTATTATTTTAAAATATACTTACCATGGCATCTAAAGGCAGAAGCTGCTCAAAATAACCTCCACCCTGAGCAATGCGCATTCGACATCGTTTTGTCAAAGATGCCACAGCACGTTTCTTTGCCCTTCACCAGCTGCAAGCACGACATGTTTTTTTCTACTACAATGGTTTGTTCACCCACTTAGAGTCGGAATATTTTGAAGTATTTGGTATCATTTTAAAGCTTATTAATAGCGCAAACTTTTCCTAACTTTGTACACATTTCTCCCATTAGGGTCATATCGATAAGTGGGCGCAAAGTTTTACAGATTTTTTAAAGAAATCTATTTCTGTTTCCAAACAGCTCTGGGTCACACTAAAAAGGTAACAAGTCAACTAAAACATAAATCATTTTATGGGAAGTTTCCTGCTTTTTCTAACGATTGTTCATTCATTGCTCCAAGATTAATATTTTTTGAGTAATTTCAGTTTTTAAAGGTAAATGTCGATTGTTATTAACACAGTCTATTTTCGCTTGTAGCTCCTTCACCGTTGAGAATTGGACTATATAACTTATATGCACTTTAGGGTTGGGACTTCGATTCCGATATATCGAAAATATCGATGTATCGGACCAAAAAATATCGATATTTTATATCGATATTGATCTTTCGATATATCGACAACATCGATGACCTTTTTTTCTCTTTTCTTTGCTCATCAGTAGAAAAAACTCCGATTATCGGAAATATCGATATTTTCACTAATATCGATGTTGAACCACTCGATGTCGATAAATTGAAAATATCGATATTTTCTTTCGATATCCTAACCCTAATGCACTTTTTTGCTCCAAATGACCTGTAGATATACCCCTTTTTCTATGTCCATCTGAAATTGATACACCCTGTATACATTAGACAGCTTAGCCATTCTACAAGCACTAGAATACATCAACACATTACAAAATAACTATTACAAATACACAGCAGCATGTGACAACCAGGGAGTTCTTAAAATAGACTGCCAATTGGTGTGGCACATAGCTTCCTCGCATTCTATTCACGTACTACATTTATTTTATGCTTTTAACAAACCTTATTCTCTAAAAAAATTGACAATTTTTTTTCAATTTTACCCCCTCAAAACTAGAAACAACAGAAAATAGAACGTAACAAAAATTAATCTGCTGTTCAAGAGCTTTTCAACGATATACATCATATTATAAAAGATTAACTTTGACATTTGTACCCATGTACTTTGAGGTACCAAAATTATTTTTTTTAAAAACAAACAATACAAAAGGGCATTAATTAAACTAATTAATAAATATAAATAAAAAACCTAATAAAAAAAACTTATTTAAACCCTTTAACCCACAACAAAATTAAAAATCGGTACAAAAGTACGTGTTCAATTTATTAAAAAATAAACCTTTCAGGTTTATTTTTTTAAGGCCTTTCAAATGATATACGACACAATATTAAAAACCAAAAAAAGTGGTCACGTGACACGGCACGCGGGATAAAGTTTACTGCCATGTTCTCAGCAAATAGGATGAACTAATTAAATAAATTATAATAAATTTAAAGAACATTAGTGTGAGATTCAAGCACCTCAATCAGAAATAAAATCGGCCAACTATTATAGAAACTACGGCCATTCAAAGACAAAAAGAAAAATAAATACCAAAATTATCACCATCTAAGCTACAACCGATGACGATACGACAAAAAGTCATAGGACCAAAGTTGTAGATCTTTAAAATCAGTTACCGCTGGTGCTATCCGTTTTCGAATACGACTTACCGTTTAACCGCAATAAGTCCCCAATACAGTATAAACTGTACAGTAATAAACTGTTCTAAACTAAATAACAAATTTGAAAAAACTAAATCCTATTTACTGTGACTTAGAATAGACAGTGAACATAGAATCTATATATATAAAAGTCAACGTATGTGTGTGTGTATGTATGTATATATATATATCTATATATATGTTTGTTCTGTTCTTTATACAAATCTACAGTTTTAGCCCGATTTTGATGAAAATTTGCACACTTGACCTTCAAAGCAAGGAGAAAATCAAGGTCTACATGAATTTTCGAAATTTAAATTTTGCTACACAGGGGTACGGGGTACAAGTAATGAATACGGGGTCAAAGTAATGAATACCCTTCGTGATGCATATCGTTGAAAAGCTCTTGAAGAGTACAGTAATTGTTGTTATTTACAGTTTTGTCATATTTTCATTTAGGAGGGGAGTAAAATGGAAAAATATAGATATATCTTATAAAAAATAAGTGTCTGTATAACAGGGTATATCTTTTATACAAATCTACGGTTTTATCCTATTTCGATGAATATTTACACATTTTTTCTTCAAAACAGGGTGAAAGTAACTGCCTTCATGAGATTACGAAATTAAAATTTTTGTACGCAGGGGTATTTGATTCAAGATGGCGGACATATTATATAAAATTCAACGTATGTGTGTATGTTCTTTATACAAATCCACAGTTTTAGTCCGATCACGATGAAAATTTGCACACTTGACCTTCAAAGAAAGTGGAAAATCAATGTCTACATGAATTTTCGAAATTTAAATTTTGGTACACAGGGGTACGAGGTACAAGTAATGAACACGGAGTCAAAGGAATAAATACTTCATGACGGATATCGTTGAAAAGCTCTTTAAGAGTACAGTAATTGTCGTTATGTACAGTTTTGTCATATTTTTATTTTGGCGGTGGTAAAATGAAAAAATATAGCTATATCTTATATAAAAAGAAGAGTGTCTGTATTAGGGTGTCTTTTATACAAATCTGCAGTTTTATCCCAATTTGATGAATATTTACACACTTTTACTTCAAAGCAAGAGGGAGGTCACTGTCGACATGCATTTTTGAAATTTAAATTTTGGTACAATGGGGTACGGGGTAAATGTCAAAGTAATGGATACCCTTCATATAATGCATATCGTTCAAAAGCACTTTAAGAGAAAAGTAATTGTTATGTAAATTTTTATTTTGGAATTTTTAAATGGAAATTTATAGCTATATATATAAAAATCAAGGTATATGTTCCTTATACAAATCTACAGTTTTAGTCCGATCTCGATGAACATTTGCACACTTGACCTTCAAAGCAAGGGGGAAATCACTGCCTTACCGAACTTTCAAAATTTAAATTTGGTACACGGTACAAGTAATGAATACGGGGTCAGTATAATTCATGATGCAAAAGCTCTTTAAGAGTACAGTAATTGTGCTTATGTATAGTTTTGTCATATTTTCATTTAGGGGGGGGGGATTTTTGGATATTTTAAAATTAGCTTATCAAAGAGGAGGTGGTATAGAAATAAGTGGGAGGGATAGAATCTAGATATTCTCGCATAGTAAAATAATTTATATGTTTCTTTATGGTTGTGTATAAACTTATTAAATTATAATAACACTCCGTATCGAAGCACGGGTACCCAGCTAGTTGATAATAAAACTAATTTACAGAAACTCCACCCCTTCCTACAACAGAGTATTGGACTGTCATCGTTCTACTCCCTGACGCATGGCACTATCATCATTTACTATATATCATCATTTATACTTATTTTAAAATAGTTTTATAAGAGGATTATAATTGTTTTTTCACTTCAGACTTCACATATATCGATAGGTTATCTCAAAATTCAATATATACCACTAATACTTTATTTATTTTTTTTCAAAACATGGACATGGCCTTTCAATGGTTTTCAACTTATTGCAGTTATATCTGTTTTCATTTTTTTATTTTTCTCCCAATTAAATATAATGTTAATAACAAATCCATCATAAAAAAAAAACTTGAAAACTTTTTTTAGCTAATGACAGATCGTTAAGCACCTCAAAAAAAAAAGAAATTCAATTTTAATTTGTTATATTATTAAAAGTATTAAGCTTTAAAAAAATGATTTATTTTTTCTTATATAGAAAGGTTAAACAATTTGACTTGACTGCATTCAAACCCCCATTCCCCTTGAAGCAGGTAATTTTTCTCTTATACTTAATATTTAAACTGGACAACAATACATTATGAATTGTTAATTAGTTTTTATTTAATAATTATAATATGCATATATACAAATTTCTAGATAAAGTTGTAATATTTTGTAAGAAATAAAATAAAAAGTTGGTAAAAAAAAGTGTATTAGGTATGTTCTTTGCCTAAATGTTCTTATTTCATAAATACTATGCTTAGTTTATTACAAGTTGTTACTTTATATCACTTTATATGCATATGTTGTAACTAAATAATATGTTTAAAAAAATAGATGTGATAAAAAAACAAAAACAAAGTGACATAAACTAAGCTTAGT